>JAXQQM020072652.1:0-95051 GCA_034641835.2 Pinus albicaulis
TGACATTTGATCATGGATGATATTGAACAATTATTCATATGATAAACCAAAAGAACTAATAAACCCAAGGGTTTAATATTATAAACCAAAGGAATTGGTGAATCCAAGGGAAAATTATTAAAAACATTAGTTATCAATAAGGCCAAGGGAGGGACTGGACCCTCGGCCCAATAATTGAAAACACTAAGTACTTATAACCATTCATAAGTCATTCATTCACTTCTAAAAAATCTTTTCCTAAGTAAAATCCTATTTTACTTAGGGAAATTGCACAATATGTCATAAAAAACCCTTTCATTCAAGCATAAGTTAAATACATACTTCGAATGTTTTTTTACTTAGCGCTTTTTCATTCATTTTCATATTAAATTTTAACTTTATTATTTAATTCACTATATAATTCAACCTGTTCCCATATTAATTTAACTATATACAACTCCCAATTATCATATATCCCGCCCCTTTGGTTGAAAAATAACCTCAATATTGTTGTAATTGTGATTAATTAGTTAAAACCGCGACTAATTAAGAACCCTGATTCCCCGCTGCATGAAAAAAGGATTAATTAACCCTCATGGTTAATTAATAACCTACCCCACCAATCAAATTGCCCCCGATATGATTAAATCATGTTTAATTGTATTGGCCCCACCCTTGCTATTTCCCTATCATCTCACCTCCCTGACAGTCGTCCGATCATCGCCTGCACATCCAATCGATGTCGTCTATATTGCGTCGCCCCCACGTCCGAACAATAACACGCGATCGCTAAGCAGTTTTCCAAACAGTGTCTCGCGACGCATCGCGAAGGGTATGGAATCATTGGTTTTCACTTTAAAACAGCCCGTCCCAAAAAGAGGTGTCATGTATACCGCTTACCACCGTTCGCATTCAAAAAACAGCCTTTCCTACATACGTCATCCGCCCAAAAAATAAAACCCCGCCAACTTTCGACTTTGCGAATAAAACAAATAAACGCGCATCATTTTCATTATCCCATGCAGCGACCAGTGTTCCCATGCAGAAAACTGCAAAGCTATCTGTCGAAGATTATCAACCGCCGCCTCGCTAAGAAAATTTCAGACGAACAATCCAGAACCCATCAGCAGTTGCCTACATCTATTTTCATCACTATCCACTTCCCAGAAATGGGTATTTACCCAGTTCCTGTCGAACCCTGCAAGTCTTTGTTTTTTATTTAATTCCACAGGAAAAGGCTAAAACACAGTACAATTCGGTCTTTATTTCACTCCTAAGTTCCCAGACCTGTAATTGTGCCCATTTTTCCATCAAAAACCAAAATTCCTTTTTGAATCCACAAGAACCAGAAATGGAAACCCCTGTGGCTTTGAATGTTGCGCCTCTGAATGCCCCCCATAAAGATTTAGACTATCTTCCTCTAGCAGATAGGGATTTCCAGATAAAAGACCTCATTCTTAGTGAAAATCCTCTTAGAACCTTTTTCCAGTGCAGAGATAATTTCCTGAACGGCTCTGATATTTTGGGACTGTGGGAATCCAATCTTCCAATGTATTTTTTACCTTCGGTCCATGTTTTCCCCGAAATAATTTATCACTGCCATGCCAATTACGCTCCAAATCAATGAGTAGTCATGTCCCCGAGTCAAACTATTATTTTCCCAATAACTGCTCAATCCATAAATGAAATGTTACAGTTCCATCCCGGTCAAGCCTTGACTCCCATTTCCATGGGATATTTACTCAAAAAATCCACAAATTTATCCCAAGAAGAGCTGAATCGCCTCTATCAGACTTTCATGCTACCAGAACATCAACCCAAAGGCCCACCTCCTTATGGATATACCTTTTTCACAGATATGGGCAGACTCATATTGAATATGATATCTTCTGTAATGGGTTTCAACACTAGTGAATACGTTGATAACTTAACCCTAGTGTTGTTGTCAATTTTTACTCCTAGACAACCCCCTGCTGTCAAATATGATTTTGCTTCCTTTATTGCTGATAAAATTCATGACTAGTTCATGAGATTGGAAAATGAAATTTTTTTCAAATATTCCACTTTTATATACCATCTCATGCTCTATTATCAATCAGAGAGTTTCCCCTTCCATGTCATGCAACTTGATGCCAAAGGAAATCCAAGGTCTGTAATTTTTTGGTCTCCAATCTTCCATAATTCCTCTAAGTCTCCTTATTCTTACAATGAGTTCATTGATCTATTTGTACACCCTGCAACTACCTTATTAATAGGAGTTTCCCCTCCTAGGGTCAATAATGATATGAAGAAAATTATCCAACTCTCAAAGCAATACAGAATAGGTGATTGGTACCTATACATGAAACATACAGAAATTAGAATATATGGGTGTGAGTTGTGTCCTTTCAAGCTACCAAAATATGTTCCAATGAGGATTTTTGCCCTAGAATATTTCAGACAAATGATAAATTCAGACATAGTCCATTTTTGCAATGCAAAGAAAAAGGCTCAGCTCAGAATTAAGAGTCAATTACGTCCTTTTGTCTATAATTCTAGGGATGCAAGAAAAGAAGCTGAAATAATTCTAGAAGACTATCTCAAATTGAAAAAAAATTATGGTGGGTACCTTATGACCCAAACAGCTTTATATGTGATAGGAGAATGAAAAACAAATTGTCACAATACCTTCACCATATAATTCTAGAGATTGAACAATTTGCAAATATGGATGAATGGATGGAAGGAACCTTAGTAGAACAAGATAGTGAACATGTCAGTGTTGAAAATGTTGTGAAGGATCTTGAGAAAATACTTGATCTGGATTCTTTTGGGCAGGTACAAAGACCAGGAATTGGTCCTTCCTCTGCTGGAAACTCTCAGCAAAATTTGCAGGAAATCAGTGCACTAGCCATAGTAGCATCCAAAGGGAAGGAAAAGGAGACTAATACACAAGTCACAGAGAAATTCACAATGTCTAAGCAGCCTGAAACTTCCAAGGAACAAGCCCAAATACGGACTTCTCCTACTCAGATCGATGTGGCAGAAATTTTAATTTTGCAAACTGCTCTCAATGAAGAAAAAAAAGAGAGATGCAAAAACAACTACCCCTATCAGTGGATCTTCAGAAGAACCTGGTACCAAAATACAAAGATTAAATCCACTCTCAGAAGTAGAATTTGTTCAAGAAACCACTAAGAGTCAGAGGAGAAAAGAGTTAGATAGTCAGCAAACATTCACAAAAGAAAGATGATGATATTGCAGCCTTAAGGAAACAGCTAAAGTTGCCATATTCAAGGCATCCACAGACTACTGAGGTAATAAAGCAAAATTCTAAAGAAGAATTAATGGATTTGCTTTTGAAACTTAATGAGCAACTAAATGAGACTGAAAAAGAACTTGAAAAGGCATTAAAGGACAAGCAGCCAAACATTCCAGCATCTACAACAGAAGTAATTACAGGTACAACAACAATAAGTCAGCCAGCAAGACTATCACAGGGCAACACTTCCAATTTAAGCATTGAATAATTAATAAAATCAATGGAGGAATTGAAACTCCAAGTGACAGAGCTCCAGAAAACAAAGGTACAATTTACCACCTTAGAAAAAAAATACGATCTCAAAGATGAGTGTTGCAGAAAAAACAAGAGAGATCAACAGATTAGAAAAATTGGTCAAAGCATTGGAAAAGGATCTCACATTGGAGAAACCTTTAAAAGAAATCAAAGAAATTCTTTGGGACAACATCACTCAGTCAATAGACAATGTTTGGCCATCAATCCAAATACTGTATGAGCAAAATGATTTAGTTAAATTGGCTTTGGAAGAAGTTGAAAAGGCAAGAGAAGAATTAGGAAATATGCCTGAAGAGGCCAATAAGCTTATACAATTTTTAAATACCAAGAACAAATACCAAATTCAAGAGCTAGGCATCCAAGACAGAACAGGAACAATTTTGGAGGTAAAAAGGGTTTTTACTAAAAGAACTCTGATGCAGAACCTAGAAAGATGCTATGATATGCAGGAAGAAATCAATGCTTTTACAAAGAGATTGGATATTTTGCAGAGTAAATGATTGCCAAGTCCTTTAGTCTCAGATGATAAAATAATGAGCCTTGAAAGCTATGATGAGAAACTAAATAAGTATGCTGACAACCAGGCCAGTTCATCGACCAGTTCATCAATAGCAAAAGCATTGCCTACAGGCAAAAATCTTCATGACAATCCGGAAAATTTGTTTTATCTTCAACATGAGGTAAAACACTTATTCCAAATTCAGCCTACTTTCTTTAGATATACAGAGACTGATGAGACTCTGAGGAAGCTTCAAAGAACCAAAATACCAGAAGCAAAATGGTGGGAAGAGATGTTAGAGATTTTGTAAAAATTATCCTTGCATGAATTTTGATTATTTACTACAGCAAGTCATGATAAAAAGGATAAACAGAGATCAAACAGGTCAAAGTGTATCGGTGCAGGTAAAGAGTATTAGTAAAACAGAGAAGCCAACACAGAGTTACTAAAGAGGACAGCAATAAGCCTAATCATAGGGCCTGCCCCGAGCACATTCATAAAATAAAGTGAACAACACAACATTGGCTATCTTTTCTCTTATCTACGAGACCATCTGTCTCTATTTTCTTGTAACATATTCATGAGTCATCCTAAATTATATCTCATTTTGTCAGGAGATATTTTTTATAATTTTTCGTATAAATACTCCCTCAATTAGAGTATTGGGGGGGTGGATTCTCAGACTTTGCTGTAACATTGATTATTTTGGAATAAAGTGCTATTGGACAAATTTTGCATGGCTAGATGGATAAGGAATTGATGCAAAGGAATTTTCACAGGATTCTTGAGTCGGACAAAGGATCAATAAGTCATCTATCTCTTATGTTTTAGAGTTTTATACTTGTTTATTATACCATTTTTGTTTCATATCTGAATGATAAACGAAAAGGAATAATTCAGAAAGTGCTCAAGTGCAATCTATTTTCAATCGTTGTTATTCTTAATGTTTTCTTCTGAGCTAGTATAAACAGTGAATTCTTAAATGTTCCTGTTTTCTAGTCTATTGATTTTGATTATTTGAGTTTTAACGGCTGGCTCATATAACTGGTTTTTTACCTGTGAATGGTTCAGTGTAAGAAAAATAACAAAAAACGACACTATAAAAACAAGAAAATTAAGCAACAACAAAAACGATGTAAACAACATTCCAAAATACTACTATGAATTTGATAAATGTAGACATCTCATTAATATATCAAAAGCACTATTATTATATTAATAGTTGCATATCATAGCGATATGGACTTTAATCTCTCCTCTTATTTCTTCCTAATTGTAACATACGCACTATTATTCATCTTGGCATAATGATGATAAGAGAAAGGCGGTGCAATGCGTAAGCCATCTATTGATTTCACTCTTGATATCGCTGTGAAGGTCAAGCCTTGTTGTTCTCTATTCCCGATATCAATTGATGCTTGCTCTAAAGTCAAACCTTGTGACTTGTGAATTGTAAGAGCCCTTGCCATCTTTAAAGGAATTTGTTTTCGATTTCCTCTTACCACTGGTGTGATAGGTACAATGTTTGGATTTCTTGCATCAAACGGAATACCAAAATACTTATCAAAAATAACAGTTGTGAACATTGGAAGCTCAGGTGGCTTAGAGTTAGGCATATAAAATATTTCCCTCACATACCCAAGTGCACCATTCACCAAACCAGCTTCAACCCACAAATTACATGTCAACATAACACGCTGGCCACGACACAACAAAACTTCACAGTCCAGTTGATCATCATCGGCACCACTGATTTCTGAACGCCTTGAATTCATAGCAGTACATCGTGCAATTGGAGAATTTAATGATTTCAACATATGTCTGTTATGGAAGGAGACCAAATCATTTGTTGGAAACATGTGAACTGCTACATTAAACAAATCCCTTTCTCTAGGATGCAACCTGATATCAGCCCGTGACATAAGAAACTCCCAATAATCAATAACAGGTTCTGTGTTTCTTATGTTATTGAGGACTCGACGAAAACAAGATTGTTTCTCATTACTCCCTTGTTGTCGAAATATTGTGTCAAGAGTGACAACTATGTCGAATTTTTTCCATAATACTTTCCCTGCTGTATTACCTGCATACAAAGGCTTATCTCTCACAGGAGGTAGCTACCCAAGGTCACCCACAAGGATCATGGATCTACCACCAAAAGGACAACTCTTTTTATCTGGAAATGCTTCTCATAGTCTAGCATCTATTTGCATGAACAACCTTGATCCTAAAAAGCTCATTTCATCAATCAATATATATCGAATGTGCCTCATTTCCTCTTGGAATAGTGCCAATGATTGACCCTGTAGTGTTTTCATATCTCTAATCGATATTTTCAAAGTAGAGTGTATTGTTTTTGCGTGTATATTGAAAGCAGCTATTCCTGTTGGGGCAAGAAGAAGCAAAGGAATTTTTCCATTACCTGACATATTAGAAATATTCTCAAAAATACAATGGATAAGGAAAGACTTGCCAGTGCCTGCAGTGCCCTGAATAATCATAAGAAGAGCTTCACGAATCTCATATTCAGCAAAATGCCTTAAAACGATTTCAAAAGCAAGTCGTTGTTTTTCTGCCAATGAATCTGGAGAGGCAAATGTTCTATTTGAAAGGTCGCCAATATCACCCCTTGATATTGCATTCCTTATAAAATTAATAGCTTCTTCGGCCACATCATCAGAAATAGTTGTACCTTGCCAGTCAAAGGATATATCAAAATCCCTTCGACCAAGGGTGTGAAGATCAGAAACATTGACACTATTTGGTGGAACCAAGCGAGAGAAAATTTGCCACTCTTGAAAATCATCTTCAAGATTCATTTCCTGGTTAGCAAAATCACCATCTTCTCCATCTTCAATATTTTCATCAATTGATGGATTTCGATCAACATGCCAAGCTTGATATCGGAAATTCCTCCAGTTTTCCACAATAATTTTAGTTGAAAGCCCAATCTCTGCATAAATGTCATGAAATGTCTTGTACAAGAGCAATTTTTTCTAGAAAAAGGGTTCAAAATCCTCTGAATCCTCACAAGGAATAGAATAAAACCGTGGCCAGACCCGAACAATTGCATGAGCATGTCTAGGCTTCCATGGATCTTTTTTGCGCTTGCTATCAAACGTCTAAGATCTTTCTTTTTCTATCAAAGATAGATGTTCAAGGAAAGAAGGCCTCTTCTGATAATTTTGAACAAATGTATTTTCAGATGAATAGTGCAGGCCATCCCTTGAAATTTTCCTGAACACCTTTCTTCCAACATTTAACGAAACAAATTGTCGACTACACACAACGAGAGGCAGCTTAAGCAACATGTGACATGTTTCTTGTGCTCCAATGTCACGTTCAACGACTATTTCTGCAAGAAACCTCCTGTAAGCACATAAAGCATGATCCTCAGAGGCAATAGAATTTGAAATTCTAGTTAACATATCATGATATCTTTCAGACCTTCTCTCTGCTTTTGATGCATACTTAGCAATATATTTCAGGATAGCATGCCGAGAAACCACTGGCTGGAAATCAACATTTACACGCCACATTGTTAGAAGGTCAATATTATGTACATTCAGCCTATCATCATTTCTTTCCGGGTTATATTTTTTTCTTCCTTGATCATCTATGAACAATCTTGATTCCTCATAAACATCCCATGGAGCATTGTACCGACAAGCGAGTATAGTGCCCTTTTTGCATAGACAAGAATCTACACTACACTTTGTGTGCCTTTCGACGCGGTTCAACAATTCTTCAATATCATTATGAGGATTGCAAGAGAAAATCTGATCAGTATTCAGTAGGAAAGGGTCATCATTGAGACTTCTTGGAACCATTATATTGCGACGATGTATTTCATGTGGATTCCATGCAGTTACATAATTGTCAAAGAATCTCTTTGCATGTTGCAATTCACAATCATTTGACCAATCAAGTCTTTCCATGTCAGGGGCTCCTTGCAACCATAGGAAACCATGGATATGTGCTGAAACTCTATGTTGCCACTCATATCTGGAAAAAATGAACACAGAGTTACTACGATAAATATGAATGGAAAATCAATAAGAAATTGACAACAAATAGAAAATAAATTCAAGAAAACAGACCTATACCAGAAGTCTTTAGCTTTAAGATATTTTTGGATAACTTCCTCTCGAAATATATTGAATCTATGGTGCATAAATGTGGCAACAATATGAGGGTATTGGATAACATTTTCAACTTTCATACGATGCTCATTAAGGAACGAGAATGTGAAGGTACAGGCATGAGGCTATGCGGCTCTGGCCACTTTGTGTCAGCTGCACTCAAAATAAAAAACAAAGATGGACATCCAAACTGAGTAATCATGTCAGTCAATTCAGCCTGAAATTTAGTCTAGTATGCCCTTGTACCTCTTAGATAAGACCCAAACAGCATAATATGCTCATCCAACTTATTATCTGGAAAATCAGAAAGTTGCTGACGCAATTCATCAATTGTTGTCGGTGAGTTATCATGTAAATTTTTCTTCACAAAAACTGAAGAAGTTGCTTGGCTACGATGCCTCATTATCATGTTCAACAGGTAATATCGGAAGCAAGGATGGCTTCCAAACTTCTGATCACAGTATCTAAGAAGATGCAATGCATACTCATGAAGTTCAAAAGTACAAATGCGTGGTTGCAACCAATCAGCAGCACCAATGGGGAACAATGTGGGGAATGCCATATCTAATAACCCCTCAGTATTATATTCATTCACTGGAGACATTTCAATAGTGGGCCAATCCATTTCATCAACATCTGAAGAATCAACATTATCAAGAAATGCTCTAATTTCTTCCACCTCTCTCCGTTCATTGGGCATGTGACCAATAAAAGAAGAAGGATGAGAGGGAAAATGGTTAGGAGGAAACCCTTCATTATTAGCTGCACTGAACTCAGATTCTGCAATGTCACAATCAACAAATTTAAGCCTGCAGGAGACATCTGTTGATCTTTCGGGCAGAGCATTCACTGAATCATAGTCAATTACAACATCTCGATAATATTGATCACGTTCAATTTTGAAACGCAATGCATCTATAACACGGGATATTTTTACATAACATTCATAATATTTAGACTGAGCAGCATGTCTCCTCACAATTAGAAAGTCAAGATCTTCAACATGGCGCGGAAGATTTTGTGCAACTGTAGAAATATCTTGGGGAAAGCTAATTGTGTGTCTGCTATACTTATATTTCCCACCTCGAGTATGTGTCACTTGCAAAATAGGATTTACACATGCTATTAACATTTCTTCAACTTGAGTAAGAACTCTTAAAATATGAGGTTGCTCGCTAGGATCCATGTTATTATAGCCACAAAAACAATGTCAACCTCCTTCATTCTTACATCGTCTGCAAATAGGTCCTTCGGGATCTCTCAAAACGTGGATTCTAGGATATGATTCTTTGCAGATGTGGCACATTTGGACAACTGACAATCTATCTAGCTTTTCTCGAAATATTTTATGTACTGCAATCATATTTTCATCAAAATAAATATGATTTGTATTGGTTGGACCATGTGGAGAATGATGTGGAAGAGTATAATTTCTTCTAAAATTTATTTGATTTTCAGCACCACGAGACTCCCTCCCCAAATTTGAAGCATGTGGAACAGATCTATGACATGGGCTTTCCAAATTTATGGTCTGCATTTCTGGAACCTGAGAATGTGAAAAGGTTTCTTTAGCATAAATTTTTTTTAAATTGAATGTCCAAATAATTAGAATTGAAAAAATGAAAAAAAAAAATTCCATTCAATATTTACATTTGTTTGGCGATGTGGATGAAGTGTAGGAGATGGTTGCTCTTCACTTCTAACATCAGTAGATTGAACATTTGGCAAGTTAGTTTTGACTCCTCTATTCAAATTAGTTGTTTCTTGTTAAAACAAATTAAAATATTTTATAAATTAAATGCCAAAAAAAGATAGATTTCTAATTTTACAATTAACAATAAATGAAAAAAGGAGGAAAATATCAAACGCATTCAACATTTACATTTTGTTGGCGATCTGGATGAACGCTATGCGATGGTTCCTCTTCACTTATAACATCAGTAGATGGAACATCTACGAAGTTAATTTGTATGCCTCTATTGAAACGAGTTGTGTCTTGTTTGAAGAAAAACAAAATATGCACCAAAATTTCAAATAAAGAAAAATCAAATCAAACACATTGAACATTAACATTAGTTTGTCAATTTGATTCTCAAGGAGAATGCAGTGGAAGGTTATGACCTGCTTCATATTCAAATCTTAGATTAGGAGATGGAAGACGCGGGGAGAAAATTTCTAGACCTTTATTAAAATGAAGTGTATCCTACTCCAAGAGAATAAAATACCTTATCACTAAAGAAATGTAAATAGAGGAATGTAATAAAACAACCACTATTGCATCAAATGTAAAGATATCATTGGATTACCTCCATTGTTCCACGCGAACTGCTATCAGGGATGACTGTTTTTGTTTGTGCGACAACATTATTTTGAGAAGGGAGATTGGAAGATACGATGTTTCCACCAGATGGATCCAAATTATCAAACAAATGGCCAATCAAACTATCATCCAAGTCATGACATACAATGTCATCATTGCCTCCACCATGGATATTTTGCAACCTTTGGCCTTTCTCACAAGATGCAATTGCAGAGACAGAAGGGTTCGGGTGAACATTTTCATCCACGTTATGAATATGATGTTCCTCCCTATTTCCAGATGTTTCCTCAATAGTATGATAATTTTCAGGAGAGCGGTGAAAAACAAAATTATGGTGACGAGGAGCATATTCTGGCAACGAACTACCAAGCAGAAATGTTCTTTCCAAGATATCATCCATAGTACGATACGTACGAGGAACCATAAAATCATTTTCAAGAGTTGTTTCAGTCGTTCTTCTATGATATTTAGCTCTCCTATGCTCATTTATTGTGCCCTTATTTTTTTGATACCGTAAATGACGACTTTCATTGGACTTGTCACGCGATGTCGGTGACTTATTCCTTTTTCTTATACACTTGCTTATACCTTCAGATGACATGTCTACAACAAACAATAACATATTTGTTATAGAACAATAAACACGCAACAGATACAATATAGCCAATATAAATTAATAGAAAAGGATGAAAAAGGAACACATTTTTTTCCACCCACAAAACAAATTAAAATCGTTTAGGTTATTTTTCCAACCAAATGGCTAAGAAGAAAATTGGATTTTTTCAAATGGCCAAAACAAAAAAGGATTAAATTTCATGTATCATATTATAACTGTAATGGGAAACCCATATAAATGGAACAAAATTCTAAAGAATTATATGAATTTGAAATATATCTAAATATTTGGAACTATATACCATCAAAAAAACCTAAAGATATAACATTGTTTGAGAATCAATGAGAAAAAACTGATGGAAACACCATGTATAGAATAAGTCACAGTAATTACAATTATAGAAACAAAGAGAAATGGATAACATCCAAACACATTCAAATTCAATTAAGAGGACTAAACAGGACAAAAAAAATAAATATTTTCGAGCAAATTGCAATGGAATTCAATATCCAACATCCGCTACATACATAGATAGAAGACACCCCCTCAGAATGGAGCCATATAAATATCCATAGTCTTAGCATACATACCCAAAAGTATGAAAATTAAAAAAAAAAAAAAGGAAATATTTTCCACGACGACAAAGAGAATACAAAATGGCTAATAGCCTAAGACTCCATGTCCACATCCAATGGTGGAATCTCATCTACAGAATCCATACGCTGAGCAATTGCAAAAACATTTCTAGACTCGATCAAATCGTTGCAATCCTACAACGTTGGAGACCAAAATCCATTAATTTGTTGATTAGTTGAATTATCAGTCTCTATTGGGAAGAAAAATCCAACCATCATGTCATATAATAGGAAAGGAACTTCACTGCATTTGCACATAAGAACGACACCTTGGACTATTCGAAAAGGAAGATAACCAGGACATTTCATATTTATATCTATAGACATTTTTTCCAACAACTTCCATCTAAAGCCCCAATCATCCTCAAAGTAATCAATTCTTCGTTCAATACACGGGTGACCAAATTGAAAATTATCTATTTCTTCAATTGACCATACAGAAGTGGAGCCATCATTGACAAGACATATCAACTAATTCTTGCACACTGCCAATGACATACACCGAATGTCAGTGATTGGAACAAATGAAAATCCCCAGTCATTTTTTATTACATCGAACCAGTAGATTGTATACCCGTATCGAGGATAATATTCATACTATGTGTCAAGATAGAGCCAAAACAATTTACTTCTATAAAACACTCCATTTTGAGGGGGTGAAGTGCCACCAAATGGAAGATCAGCCCTTCGCCAAACCCTATCAGAACTACTGCAAACATAAAATTTAGACTGAATTCTATCATAGATATGTTTTAGAACAACCCAGTCATATTTGTTGCTACTCGCATTCTCCAATAACAAAAAGAATCCCCAGTCTCCAATTTGTATTCGCCCAATGTTTTTTAAGGCCTTTGTAAATGGATTCATCACAAAATAGTTTTGTGAATGGGAGAATTCTATTGGTAAGGATAAAACCACCATTGCTCCAATAGTAGACTCCACCTTGTATCTTGAATCTATGAATCGCAAATGAAAACGAGATATGCGCCCATTTTGATTAAGGTATTCAGCAACAAAATAATTGTCTTCATCATTGACGAAAGGAACCATAAATCCAAATTCATTTGTACAGATATGCTTGCAATGCAATAAGAAACAAGGATTTTGCAAAACAGTCTTCCATTGTTGACAAACAGTGCTAAACTTTATCACAACCGATAAAGGGAGACAAAGGAAGACAATTTCAAGAATTTCAAATGGAATACAACTCCAAATAGCTGGAACCATGATAAAACAAGTAAATCACCTAACATAAAAGAAAACAAATGTGATATCAAAAAAACAACTTTCAATTAATGGTGAATAGAATAAGCAATATAGAAAAGCAATTTTCCATCTACAAATATAGTAACATGCACACATACATAATGTATAAAACAGTATGACCCACAAGAACATTATTACAGTAGTTAAAAAGAACTCACAAATTTACTATTAATCTTAATAAGTATTTTTCTTATGTCTATATTAATGTCTATATTTCTTAAGCCAAAAATCAAAACATGATTTGTGGCTTAAGAAATATTAATCATATATTTTAATTAAACAGATATACCACCAACATTTTCGCTATCTGCATTAATTTGACCTGGCGGAGTAAGGGACCAATATTCACAAGACAAGGTTTACAATCTATTATACCATATCAAAGTTATCTTCGGTATTCATTTTAAATGAACAGATACGTGAATATCAGTAATGAATCTATGAAATTAAATTATGATGCCAATTAAAATAATATACGAAATTACATATATTTTTATGTATAATAAAATGAATGAGGTTTTGACTTTGTTGACATACATTTATCATATTTGCATGTGCGCAAATATTAGGTGGGCCCGAGAGGCTCTTATCATTTACAGTTTAATTATTATATGTTTTGATTTTTTCCATTTAAATTTATTATTAACTACAAAATGAATAGACGATATTATTAATGATGTGTGTCTCAAATTTCATTATTATCTATGCATATCTCAAAATAAAACCATCCACGACCAATTCAAACCATCTACGTTAACCAAATCTAAAGACAAGGTTTACAATCTGTTATACCGTATCAAACTTATCTTCGTTATTCATTTTAAAGGAATAGATACATGAATATAAATAATGAATCTATGAAATTAAATTATGATGCCAATTTAAATAATATATGAAATTACATATATATTTATGTAAAATAAAATGAATAATTAAATGTCAGTCATTGTGACTTTGGACAGAGCGACTTTCATATGTTAAAAACAAATGCACTAACGCAACGAAAGTGAGATAAATGACTGTGCAATAGTTAGTTTATTTATGAAGAGGCGGTCAAACCATCTACATTAACCAAATCTAAAGACAAGGTTTACAATCTGTTATACCATATCAAACTTATCTTCGATATTCATTTTAAAGGAACAGATACGTGAATATCAATAATGAATCTATGAAATTAAATTATGATGCCAATTTAAATAATATATGAAATTACATATATTTTTGTGTAAAATAATGATGTAGGAACATCCGACTCAGGGTAGACAAACAACAGCGGGTTTTTTCTTTTGGTGACATGTGACATTTTGACAAGTCTTTGAACCTGTAAATGGTTAATTTGTTTTAGATGACTGTTTATAATTAGGGAGTTTTTTTTAATTAAGTAGTGTAGCTGACTTTTTATTTTTATCAAGAATCGGTAGGAGGGTTAGTTGGCTATTTTATTTTCGTTAGTTGACAGAAAAATGAAAAACAATAGTTAAATGTAACTGACAGCCTGACAGTTTCCAACGAGAAACTACCCTGTCTCCTACTGAGATACAAAAGGGAGAAGGGTGTATTTTGGTGGGGGTTCTGGAATTTGTTAAGGAAGAGAAATAGGAAAGAAAAAAAAAATTTTGTCTTACAAACCATCTATGTCATATAACTGTGTTAAATTGCTCTCAGTTATAGGAATTGAAAGTACTAATAGTTTCATTCAGAAAACAGTGTTTAATTATTTTGTTCCTCGAAAAGAAAATTGCTACAGGTATTACTGGAGATATAACAGTCACGGAGTTTTTGTTCCTAACGGAATCGAAAGAACCTACAGACCACTGAAGTCGGAGTAACATACACAAATGAGCATCACATTTGAAGAAACAACAAACGGAATCAATTACCATAGCGAAATAACTTCAGGTAACATATTTGTCGAACTGTGTTTTCCCAAATCAACCGAAAGTATCAAGAACAAAAGATTTTATTTTAAACTGCATATATTAATTAAACAGTCGATTCAATATACCAATCCCAGTCCTGTAGACTACAGGAGACTTAAATTACATAACATCATTGGAAATTGGAAACACTGGGAGGGTTTTAAAACCCAAACCCTACAACGACTGAGCAAGGGTTCAGAACACACAACGAAAACACAGTCAGGGTTTCAAACCCGAAAATTATGCAAATACGATTATTCCAGTGTGACAGAGATGGACGAAGGTAAAGAACAGCAGAGTAGACACAAGACAAACCTAACATTTCATGGAGACAAGAATTGAGATAAACCAATGCAAGTTCATCCGTGAAGAGTAACGTAAACTCAATGTAAGGAGAGGTTGTAATAGGAGACGATCCTACCCGTTGAAAGTTGAAGGGCCACAGCCAACCAAGTCGGAAGGTCTAAAAGCCAGGAAGGTTCGATACACCTGCACGATAAGTTGCAAGGTCAGTCTTGAAGGCCTGTAAACTGCGTCCAAAATACAGCAAAACAAAAAGGGAGAGAGACTGACGATTACCAGGAGTAAAGGTCGAACACGCCAAGAAAATTGTTGATTTGAATGACTGGTTGAAACCATCGAAGCCTGCTCATGAGGAGCCCGAGGTTTAGATGGAGAAGAAAAACCATAGAGCGCTAAAACATAGAGTGATAACTTACCTTCTTCCAGTGCGAACGGAGTTGAGAAAGCTGGAAAGAAGCCCGGCGGAAACAACCTGTGAGATACAAACAAGCGAATACAGTCAGTTGGGAAATATACAACTGGAAAAGAAAAAAAAGAACCCCGACGAACTTGCATTTTGACTCACAGTGCATAGAAATAAAAAAGTGATAGACTCAAATGCCGACCATCACAACGCCATCGTTATAAACACCGGAGGATGAAAAAGAAGTCAGGAATCGTAGAGCTGAAAGACTCACAGTAACGCCTTCAGAGATCGCCGAAGTGGAAAACCCTCGTATAGCAGCCACAGAATGAAAACAAATGAGTCGGATGAAAAGTTGTTACCGATAAGAGTGTAAAAGTCAAGGGAGATCGAAAGACTGTGGGAATCGATCGACAGTATGGTGCAATTACGTTGTAATTAATTGCCAAGTACAGAGATCAACTGTTACAGACCTCACGGAAGGTGGAAGACCCAAGAATATCTACTGTGACATAAATGTGGAGCGACGTGTAAAACAAACTCGGAATTGGTTGACACGTCACAAAGAAACATTTGGTATTGGCACATTTGTCATTTTATATTGTTTTATTGCTTGCTGACCTGGTTGTGGGATGGCGCCCCATGAAATTGGTATCGGAGCAATAGATTGTGGTTAGGAGAATATGGAGGTTGGTAGACGAGGACGGGGAAGAGGGAGAGCAATTCACAGAATATCAGAAGAGGGACTGAGAGAGGAGATTCGAATCTTGAATGAGAGATTAGCAGCAGTAGAATCTGGACGAAGGAGAGACCCCGTAAGAGGGGATGATAGTGACAAGGAGGTTGTAGAACCGATAGATGGTTTGGAGGAAGAGGCACCTGAACTCAGGTTATTGAGATCAGTTTTATTATCGAATAGCAAGCCAAAGCATGAGCTTTCCACTTATGATGGGATTTTATCCGTGGATGTGTTGTTGGACTGGCTTAGAGAATCAAATAAGTATTTTGATTACGAAGGAATTAATGAAGACAAGAGGGTGAAGTTTGATGCCACCAAGTTGAAAGGACATGCATCCTTGTGGTGGGACAGCTTTCAGGCAGAAAGGAAGAGGTTGAATAAACAACCTATAAAGAAGTGGGCCAGAATGGAGGCCAAGCTGAAAGAAAATTTTCTGCCTAAAGATTATCAGATTATGCTGTATAGGCAAGTACAGAATTTGAGGCAAAAGGGGGTTAATTGTCAAGGAGTATACGGAATAATTTTACAAGTTAAATTTGAGGGCAGGATATATAGAGGACACTCCCGAAAAAATAGCAAGGTTTGTAAATGGATTGAGAGGGGAGATACTGGATGAAATCAGTATTCTCTCACCCAAAACTCTGGATGAGGCATATCAGTGTGCCTTGAAAGCAGAAGAGAAAATAACTAGGAAGAAGAATGCCAGAAGAGGAGGCGGATCTGGCAGAGGAAAGGGGAAGGATTTTGGCAGAGGTAGAGGTACAAGTTCCAATGAAGAAGGCAGCAGTTCCAAATTTGCAGGAACAGCAGAAAAGGACAAAATCACTAGAGGGGGGCGACCAAACCAGCGAGGGAGAGGTAATGGTCGGGGCAGAGGAGTTGTCCAGTGCTATAGGTGCCACAAGTGGGGGCACAAGTCGTATGAATGTCCTGAAGGAGAACCAACAGGTGGGAGAGGAGCTTATGTTGCCCAAACTGAGGAAGCAGAAGCACAGCCTTAGAAAGTGGAAAATGCACCTGAGACAGGGGAAGCCTTGGTGCTGAACAAGGTGCTAATAAAACCAGCGAAAGAAATTGTGGAACCAGATAAAAGAAAAGCCTTGTTCCGGACAGTTTGCAAATCACAGGGTAAGTGCTGCAAATTGATAATTAACAGTGGCAGTACCGATAATTTGGTGGCCACAGAAATGGTGGAGAAATTGGGGTTGAAAAGGCTGAAGCACCCCACTCCTTACAAAGTGTCGTGGCTACAAAAGGGGCATCAATTGTTAGTGGACGAACAGTGTGAAGTAGAATTTCAGATAGGCAGATACAAGGATAAAATCATCTATGACATTATTCCAATGGATGTCTGTCATATACTGTTAGGGAGACCCTGGAAGTATGACAGAAAATTAATTCATGATGGGAAGACAAACTATTACAAGTTTTTCAAGGATGGGATAAAGCACACGCTTCCATCAAGGGGGAAAATATAGCATAAGCTAGTGCAGTAAAGGCATTACTTGTGGGCGGAAAAGAGTTTTTGAAACAGATTGAGGATAATGATGTTAATTTTGTTGTTGTGAGGAGACCCAAGACAGTGGTATTGCACACAAAGATCACAGATCTGCCGAAGGAGATCCAAGACATGTTGCAGGACTTTGGCGATATCATAGTAGATGACTTACCTGACGAATTGCCTCCTAAGAGAGGCATCAGTCATTGCATTGACTTTATGCCAGGAGATAGTCTGCCAAATAAGGCAACCTACCGGATGAGTCCGAAAGATAATGAAGAAATTCGGAAATAGGTGCAGGAATTACTGGACAAAGGGCTGATCAGAGAGAGTATGAGTCCCTGTGCAGTTCCGACAGTTTTAGCTCCAAAGAAAGGTGGCAAATGGCGGATGTGCACAGACTCAAGAGCTATTAACAAGATTATGATCAGGTACAGGTTTCCATTACCGTGAATGGATGACATGATGGATTGTTTAAGTGGGGCAGCATAGTTTTCGAAGATTGATTTGAAGAGTGGTTACCACCAAATCCGAATTCGGGAAGGAGATGAATGGAAGATAGCCTTCAAGACGAATGAAGGGTTGTATGAATGGTTGGTGATGCCATTTGGTTTGAGTAACGCCCCTAGTACATTTATGCGCCTAATGAACGAAGTCTGAAAGAGTTCATTGGGAAATTTGTGATTGTTTATTTGGATGACATTTTTATTTTCAGCAAAACGAAGGAGGAACACTTCCGACATGTTCGAAGTGTATTGAGAAGATTGCAGCAGAACAAGATGCTGATAAATTTTGAAAAGTGTACTTTTTTTCAATAGGAATTAGTTTATCTGGGTTTTGTGATTATAGAAAATTAGTTAAAGATGGACCCAGAGAAAATTGCAGCTATAGTAAACTGGCCATCCCCAAAGAATTTGTTCGAGGTTCGAAGCTTTCATGGATTAGCAAGCTTTTACATGAAATTTATCAGGGATTTTAGTGGGATTTGTGCACCCATGTTGGACACAATAAAGAAGGCAAATTAACCTTTTTTCTGGACTGAAGCAGCAGAGAACAGTTTTCAAACTTTAAAGAAGAAGATCATTGAGAGGCCGATCTTGAGATTGCCAGATTTCAACAAACTTTTTCAGGTTCGTTGTGATGCCAGCAGTACAGCCATTGGGGCATTACTTAGCCAAGAGGATAGACCAGTCACTTATTTCAGTGTGAAACTGAATGAAAGTAGGCAGAAGTATTCATCTTATGACAAGGAATTTTATGCAATCGTTCAAGCTTTGAAGCACTGGAGGCACTATTTGCTAGGTAATGAGTTCGTTTTATTCTCTGATAATTCTGCCTTACAGTATGTTATGCAGCAGCATAATTTGAATCATAAGCATGCAGAGTGGGTGGAATATCTACAGAGCTTTACATTTGTATTGAAACATATTAGCGGGCAGTCCAAAAAGGTGGCAGATGCATTGAGCATAAGAGCTTTGCTCTTGCAGGAGAGTATGGTGTAGGTGCTGGGTTTTGAGCATTTGAAGGATTTATATCAGACCGATACAGATTTTAAGGAGTCCCATGAGGCATGTCAAAACCCTTTGCTGCGGAACAATAGTCCATGGCTGGACTATAATCTGCAAGAAGGATTGTTATTTAGGGGAGGACAGTTGTGCATTCCCGACTGTTCAATGCGGGAGAACATTATTCGGGAAAAGCACAGTGGAGGTCTAGTCGGACATTTCGGCATAAACAAAACAGTATCCCAGATAGAGAATTTTTATTACTAGCAAAATTTGTGACGGGATGTGCAGAGGTATGCAAGCAGGTGTAAAATGTGTCAGTTAGCGAAAGGTGGCAGTCAAAATGCAGGACTTTATATGCCACTACCCATTCCGAGTAGACCATGGGACTCAGTCAGTTTGGACTTTGTCTTAGGCCTGCCCAGAACACAGTGGGGGTTTGATTCAGTAATGGTGGTAGTGGATAGATTTTCAAAGATGGCACATTTTATACCCTGTCGAAAAACCAGTGATGCTACTCACGTAGCCCACTTGTTCTTCACAGATATTGTTAGACTGCATGGCTTGCCAAGGTCCATTATTTCTGATAGGGATGTGCAGTTTACAGGACACTTTTGGCGTACCCTATGGAAAAATTTGGACACCCAGCTGAATTTTAGCTCTGCTTATCACCCACAGACCGATGGACAAACGGAGGTGGTGAACAGGAGTTTGGGAAACCTGCTACGAAGTTTGATAGGAGAAAATTCGTGAATGTGGGATCGCATACTTTCTCAAGCGGAATTTGCATACAACAATTCACCAAATCGCAGCACGGGCTATAGTCCTTTTCAGATTCTATATGGCATGCATCCTCGCAGAGTGCATGAGCTGCGAGATTTGGGAAAACTCGAAAAGAGAAGCGCATATGGAGAAGATTTCGCTCAGGCGATGAGTGATTTACACGAGCAGGTGAAGTCGAAGTTGCAGGACAGCAGTCAAAGATACAAACAGCAGGAAAATTTAAAAAGGCGGGAAGTTCAATTCAATGTTGGAGACGAAGTACTTTCCCACTTGCGCAAGGAACGTTTCCCGAAAGGGGAATATAACAAACTGAAGTTTAAAAAGATTGGCCCCTGCAAAATTCTTCGCAAGTTTTCTGCCAATGCTTATGAAATACAGTTGCCACCAGAAATAGGCATTTCACCCATTTTTAATGTGGCAGATCTGTTTCCTTACACTGCCAGTCCTGAAGACGACAGGGCAACAAGGCCAGAGCGGGACACCTAAGTTGGCAAGGATTATTGGTGGAGGCAAATGCCTACAGCACGGCCCCTTGAGATCGAGGGTATCCTCGACACACAAGTAGCCAAGCGAATGCGCAAGAAATAATATTTACAGTACTTGGTCAAGTGGAAGAACCGTCCTATTGAGGACAGTTCATGGCTTGATGCAGCGCAGATCCAGAAAGCTGGCTATTCAGTGGATGAACTCATGGAGCGGAGCCATGACTTTTTGTTACCCCGGGAGCCTGAAGCAGGAGCATCCGACTCAGGGTAGACAAACAGCAGCAGGTTTTGTCTTTTGGTGACATGTGACATTTCGACAGGTCTTTGAACCTGTAAATGGTTAATTTGTTTTAGATGACTGTTTATAATTAGGGAGTTTTTTTTAATTAAGTAGTGTAGCTGACTTTTTATTTTTATCAAGAATTGGTAGGAGGGTTATTTGGCTATTTTATTTTCATTAGTTGACAGAAAAATGAAAAACAATAGTTAAATGTAACTGACAGCCTGACAGTTTCCAACAAGAAACTACCCTGTCTCCTACTAAGATACAAAAGGGAGAAGGGTGCATTTTGGTGGGGGTTCTGGAATTTGTTAAGGAAGAGAAATAGGAAAGAAAAAAAGTTTTTGTCTTACAAACCATCTGTGTCATATAACAGTGTTAAATTTCTCTCAGTTACAGGAATTGAAAGTACTAACAGTTTCATTCAGAAAACAGTGTTTAATTATTTTGTTCCTCGAAAAGAAAATTGCTACAGGTATTACTAGAGATATAACAGTCACGGAGTTTTTGTTCCTAAGGGAATCGAAAGAACCTACAGACCGCCGAAGTCGAAGTAACATACACAGACGAGCATCACATTTGAAGAAACAACAAACAGAATCAATTACCATAGCGAAATAACTTCAGGTAACATATTTGTCGAACTGTGTTTTCCCAAATCAACCGAAAGTATCAAGAACAAAAGATTTTCTTTTAAACTGCATATATTAATTAAACAGTCGATTCAATATACTAGTCCCAGTCCTGTAGACTACAGGAAACTTAAATTACATAACATCATTGGAAATTGGAAACGTTGGGAGGGTTTTAAAACCCAAACCCTACAACGACTGAGCAAGGGTTCAAAATGCACAACGAAAACGCAATCAGGGTTTCAAACCCGAAAATACTGCAAATAAGATTATTCCAGTGTGACAGAGACGGACAAAGGGAAAGAACGGTAGAGTAGACACAAGACAAACCTAACGTTTGATGGAGACAATAATTGAGATAAACCAATGCAATTTCACCCGTGAAGAGTAACGTAAACTCAGTGTAAGGAGAGGTTGTAATAGGAGACGATCCTACCCGTTGAAAGTTGAAGGGCCACAGCCAACCGAGCCGGAAGGTCAAAAAGCCAGGAAGGGTCGATACACCTGCAAGATAAGTTGCAAGGTCAGTCTTGAAGGCCTGTAAACTGCATCCAAAATACAACAAAACAAAAAGGAAGAGAGACTGACGATTACCAGGAGTAAAGGCCGAACACGCCAAGAAAATTATTGATTTGAATGACTGGTTGAAACCGCCGAAGCCTGCTCACGAGGAGCCATAGGTTTAGATGGAGAAGAAAAAACAGAGAGCGCTAAAACATAGAGGGATAACTTACCTTCTTCCAGTGCGAACAGAGTTGAGCAAGCTGGAAAGAAGCCCGGCGGAACCAACGTGTGAGATACAAACAAGCGAATACAGTCAGTTGGGAAATCTACAACTGGAAAAGAAAAAAAAGAACCTCGACGAACTTGAATTTTGACTCACAGTGCATAGAAATAAAACAGTGACAGACTCAAACGCCGACCAGCACAGCGCCATCGTTACAAACACCGGAGGATGAAAAATAAGTCAGGAATCGTAGAGCTGAAAGACTCACAGTAACGCCTTCAGAGATCGCCGGAGTGGAAAACCCTCGTATAGCAACCATGGAATGAAAACAAATGAGCCAGATGAAAAGCTGTTACCGATAACAGTTTAAAACTCGAGGGAGATCGAAAGACTGTGGGAATCAATCGACAGGACGATGCAATTACGTTGTAATTAATTTCCAAGTATAGAGATCAGTTGTTACAGACCTCATGGAAGGTGGAAGACTTGAGAATATCTACTGTGACATAAATGTGGAGCGACGTGTAAAACAAACCTGTAATTGGTTGACACGTCACAAAGAAACATTTGGTATTGGCACATTTTTCATTTTATATTTTTTTATTGCTTGCTAACCTGGTTGTGCACTGGCGCCCCATCAAATATGTATCAGAGCAATAGATTGTGGTTAGGAGAATATGGAGGTTGGTAGACGAGGACGGGGAAGAGGGAGAGCAATTCGCAGAGTAGCAGAAGAGGAACTGAGAGAGGAGATTCGAATCTTGAATGAGAGATTAGCAGCAGTAGAAGTTGGATGAAGGAGAGACCCTGCAGGAGGGGATGACAGTGACGAGGAGGTTGCAGTACAGACAGATGGTTTGGAGGAAGAGGCACCTGAACTCAGGTTATTGAGATCAGTTTTATTATCGAATAGTAAGCCAAAGCACGATCTTTCCACTTATGATGGGAGTTTATCCGCGGATGTGTTTTTGGATTGGCTTAGCGAATTAAATAAGTATTTTGATTACGAAGAAATTAATGAAGACAAGAGGGTGAAGTTCGCTGCCACCAAGTTGAAAGGACATGCATCCTTGTGGTGGGACAGCATTCAGGCAGAAAGGAAGAGGTTGAATAAACAACCTATAAAGAAGTGGGCCGGAATGGAGGCCAAGCTGAAAGAATATTTTCTGCCTAAAGATTATCAGATTATGTTGTACAGGAAAGTACAGAATTTGAGGCAAAAGGGGGTTAACCGTCAAGGAGTATACGAAAGAATTTTACAAGTTCAATTTGAGGGCAGGATATATAGAGGACACTCCCGAAAAAATAGCAAGGTTTGTAAATGGATTGAGAGGGGAGATACTAGATGAATTTAGTGTTCTCTCACCCAGAAATATGGATGAGGCATATCAGTGTGCCTTGAAAGCGGAAGAGACAATAACTAGGAAGCAGAATGCCAGAAGAGGAGGCGGATCTGGCAGAGGAAAGGGGAAGGCTTTTGGCAGAGGTAGAGGTACAAGTTCCAATGAAGAAGGCAGTAGTTCCAAATTTGTAGGAACAGCAGAAAAGGACAACAGCACTAGAGGGGGACGACCAAACCAGCGAGGGAGAGGTAATGGTCGGGGCAGAGGAGTTGTCCAGTGCTATAGGTGCCACAAGTGGGGTCACAAGTCGTATGAATGTCCTGAAGGAGAACCAACAAGTGGGAGAGGAGCTTATGTTGCCCAAACTGAGGAAGCAGAAGCACAACCTCAGGAAGTGGAAAATGCACCTGAGACAAGGGAAGCCTTGGTGCTAAACAAGGTGCTGATAAAACCAGCGAAAGAAATTGTGGAACCGGATCAAAGAAAAGCCTTGTTCCGGACAGTTTGCAAATCACAGGGTAAGTGCTGCAAACTGATAATTGACAGTGGGAGCACCCAGAATTTGGTGGCCACAGAAATGGTGGAGAAATTGGGGCTGAAAAGGCTGAAGCACCCCACTCCTTACAAAGTGTCGTGGCTACAAAAGGGGCATTAACTGTTAGTGGACGATCAGTTTGAAGTAGAATTTCAAATAGGCAGATACAAGGATAAAATCATCTGCGACGTTATGTCGGTGGATGTCTGTCATATACTGTTAGGGAGACCCTGGCAGTATGACAGAAAAGTAATTCAAGATGGGAAGACAAACTATTGCAAGTTTGTCAAGGATGGGATAAAGCACACGCTTGTACCCATCAAGGGGGAAAATATAGCAGAAGCTAGTGCAGTAAAGGCATTACTTGTGGGCGGAAAAGAGTTTTTGAAACAGATTGAGGATAATGATGTTAATTTTTTTGTTGTGAGGAGACCCAAGACAGTGGTATTGCACACAAAGATCACAGATCTGCCGTAGGAGATCCAAGACATGTTGCAGGACTTTGGAGATATCATAGTAGATGACTTACCTGACGAATTGCCTCCTAAGAGAAGCATCAGTCATTGCATTGACTTTATGCTAGGAGCTAGTCTGCCAAATAAGGCAGCCTACCGGATGAGTCTGAAAGATAATGAAGAAATTCGGAAACAGGTGCAGGAATTACTGGACAAAGGGTGGATCAGAGAGAGTATGAGTCCCTGTGCAGTTCCAACAGTTTTAGCTCCAGATAAAGGTGGCGAATGGCGGATGTGCATGGACTCAAGAGCTATTAACAAGATTACGATCAGGTACAGGTTTCCATTACCGCGAATGGATGACATGATGGATTGTTTAAGTGGGGCAGCATATTTTTCAAAGATTGATTTGAAGAGTGGTTACCACCAGATCCGAATTCGGGAAGGAGATGAATGGAAGACAGCCTTCAAGACAAATGAAGGGCTGTATGAATGGCTGGTGATGCCATTTGGTTTGAGTAACGCCCCTAGTACATTTATGCGCCTAATGAATGAAGTGCTGAAAGAGTTCATTGGGAAATTTGTGATTGTTTATTTGGATGACATTTTTATTTTCAGCAAAATGAAGGAGGAACACTTCCGACATGTTCAAAGTGTATTGAGAAGATTGCAGCAGAACAAGCTACTAATAAATTTGAAAAAGTGTACTTTTTTTCAACGGGAATTAGTTTATCTGGGTTTTGTGATTGCAAAAAATGAGTTAAAGATGGACCCAGAGAAAATTGGAGCTATAGTAAACTGGCCATCCCCAAAGAATTTGTTCGAGGTTCGAAGCTTTCATGGATTAGCAAGCTTTTACAGGAATTTTATCAGGGATTTTAGTGGGATTTGTGCACCCATGTTGGACACAATCAAGAAGGCAAATCAACCTTTTTTCTGGACTGAAGCAACAGAGAACAATTTTCAAACTTTAAAGAAGAAGATCACTGAGAGGCCGATTTTGAGATTGCCAGATTTCAACAAAAATTTTTAGGTTTGTTGTGATGCCAGCAGTACGGCCATTGGGGCAGTACTTAGCCAAGAGGACAGACCGGTCGCTTATTTCAGTGAGAAATTGAATGAAATCAGGCAGAAGTATTCATCTTATGACAAGGAATTTTATGCAATCGTTCAAGCTTTGAAGCACTGGAGGCACTATTTGCTAGGTAATGAGTTCGTTTTATTCTCTGATAATTATGTCTTACAGTATGTTATGCAGCAGCAGAAGTTGAATCATAAGCATGCAGAGTGGGTGGAATATCTACAGAGCTTTACATTTGTATTGAAACATATTAGCGGGCAGTCCAACAAGGTGGCAGATGCATTGAGCAGAAGAGCTTTTCTCTTGTAGGAGAGTATGGTGCAGGTGTTGTGTTTTGAGCATTTGAAGGATTTACATTAGATCGATACAGATTTTAAGGAGGCCCATGAGGCGTGTCAAAACCCTTTGGTGCGGAACAATAGTCCATGGTTGGACTATAATCTGCAAGAAGGATTGTTATTTAGGGGAGGACAGTTGTGCATTCCCGACTGTTCAATGCGGGAGAACATTATTTGAGAAAAGCACAGTGGAGGTCTATCCGGACATTTCGGCATAGACAAAACAGTATCTCAAATAGAGCATTTTTATTACTAGCCAAAGTTGCGACAGGATGTGCAGAGGTATGTAAGCAGGTGTAAAATGTGTCAGTTAGCAAAAGGTGGCAGTCAAAATGCAGGACTTTATATGCCACTACCCATTCCGAGTAGACCATGGGACTCAGTCAGTTTGGACTTTGTCTTAGGCCTGCCCAGAACACAGCGGGGGTTTGATTCAGTAACGGTGGTAGTGGATAGATTTTCAAAGATGGCACATTTTATACCCTATCGAAAAACCAGTGATGCTACTCACGTAGCCCACTTGTTCTTCACAGATATTGTTAGACTACATGGCTTGCCGAGGTCCATTATTTCTGACAGTGATGTGCAGTTTACAGGACACTTTTGGCGTACCCTATGGAAAAAGTTGGACACCCAGCTGAATTTTTGCTCCGCTTATCACCCACAGACCGATGGACAAATGGAGGTGGTGAACAGGAGTTTGGGAAACCTGCTACGAAGTTTGATAGGAGAAAATTCGCGAATGTGGGATCGCATACTTGCTCAAGAGGAATTTGCATACAACGATTCACCAAATCGCAGCACGGGCTACATTCCTTTTCAGATTCTATATGGCATGCATCCTCACGGAGTGCATGAGCTACGGGATTTGGGAAAACTCGAAAATACCAGCGCATATGGAGAAGATTTCACTCAGGCGATGAGTGATTTACACAAGCAGGTGAAGTCGAA
The DNA here is from genome assembly GCA_034641835.2 of Pinus albicaulis. Classification (NCBI taxonomy): domain Eukaryota; kingdom Viridiplantae; phylum Streptophyta; class Pinopsida; order Pinales; family Pinaceae; genus Pinus; species Pinus albicaulis. Next base: position 26,994 of record JAXQQM020072652.1, read on the forward strand.
GTTGCAGGACAGCAGTCAAAGATACAAACAGCAGGCAGATTTAAAAAGGCGGGAAGTTCAATTCAATGTTGGAGATGAAGTACTTGCCCACTTGCGCAAGGAACGTTTCCCGAAAGGGGAATATAACAAACTGAAGTTTAAAAAGATTGGCCCCTGCAAAATTCTTCGCAAGTTTTCTGCCAATGCTTATGAAATACAGTTGCCACCAGGAATAGGCATTTCACCCATTTTTAATGTGCCATATCTGTTTCCTTACACTGCGAGTCCTAAAGACGACAGGGCAACAAGGCCAAAGTGGGACACCCAAGTTGGCAAGGATTCTTGGTGGAGGCAGATGCCTGCAGCGTGGCCCCTTGAGATCGAGGGTATCTTCGACACACAAGTAGCCAAGCGAATGCGCAAGAAAGAATATTTACAGTACTTGGTCAAGTGGAAAAACTGTCCTATTGAGGACAGTTCATGGCTTGACGCAGCACAGATCCAGAAAGCTGGCTATTCAGTGGATGAACTCATGGAGCGGAGCCATGACTTTTTGTTACCCTGGGAGCCTGATGCAGGATCATCTGACTCAGGGTAGACAAACAGTAGCAGGTTTTGTCTTTTGGTGACATGTGACATTTTGATAGGTCTTTGAACCTGTAAATGGTTAATTTGTTTTAGATGACTATTTATAATTAGGGAGTTTTTTTTAATTAAGTAGTGTAGCTGACTTTTTATTTTTATCAAGAATCGGTAGGAGGGTTAGTTGGCTATTTTATTTTCGTTAGTTGACAAAAAAATTAAAAACAATAGTAAAATGTAATTGACAGCCTGACAGTTTCCAATGAGAAACTACCCTGTCTCCTACTAAGATACAAAAGGGAGAAGGGTGCATTTTGGTGGGGGTTCTGGAATTTGTTAAGGAAGAGAAATAGGAAAGAAAAAAGTTTTTGTCTTACAAACCATCTATATCATATAACTGTGTTAAATTGCTCTCAGTTACAGGAATTGAAAGTACTAACAGTTTCATTCAAAAAACAGTGTTTAATTATTTTGTTCCTCGAAAAGAAAATTGCTATAGGTATTACTGGAGATATAACAGTCACGGAGTTTTTGTTCCTAACGGAATCGAAAGAACCTACAGACCGCCGAAGTTGGAGTAACATACACATACGAGCATCACATTTGAAGAAACAACAAACGGAATCAATTACCATAGCGAAATAACTTCAGGTAACATATTTGTCGAACTGTGTTTTCCCAAATCAACCGCAAGTATCAAGAACAAAAGATTTTCTTTTAAACTGCATATATTAATTAAACAGTCGATTCAATATACCAGTCCCAGTCCTGTAGACTACAGGAGACTTAAATTACATAACATCATTGGAAATTGGAAACGTTGGGAGGGTTTTAAAACCCAAACCCTACAATGACTGAGCAAGGGTTCGGAACGCACAACGAAAACACAGTCAGGGTTTCAAACCCGAAAATTCTCTAAATAAGATTATTCCAGTATGACAAAGATGGACGAAGGTAAAGAACAGTGGAGTAGACACAAGACAAACCTAACGTTTCATGGAGACAATAATTGAGATAAACCAATGCAATTTCACCCGTGAAGAGGAACGTAAACTCAGTGTAAGGAGAGGTTGTAATAGGAGACGATCCTACCCGTTGAAAGTTGAAGGGCCATAGCCAACCGAGCCGGAAGGTCAAAAAGCCAGGAAGGGTCGATACAACTGCACGATAAGTTGCAAGGTCAGTCTTGAAGGCCTGTAAACTGCGTCCAAAATACAGCAAAACAAAAAGGGAGAGAGACTGACGATTACCAGGGGTAAAGGCCAAACACGCCAAGAAAAGTGTTGATTTGAATGACTAGTTGAGACCGCTGAAGCCTGCTCACGAGGAGCCCGAGGTTTAGACGGAGAAGAAAAACCAGAGAGCGCTAAAACATAGAGTGATAACTTACCTTCTTCCAGTGCGAACTGAGTTGAGCAAGCTGGAAAGAAGCCCGGCGGAACCAACCTGTGAGATACAAACAAGCGAATACAGTCAGTTGGGAAATCTAGAACTGGAAAAGAAAAAAAAGAACCCCGACAAACTTGCATTTTGACTCACAGTGCATAGAAATAAAACAGTGACAGACTCAAATGCCAACCAACACAGCGCCATCGTTACAAACACCGGAGGATGAAAAAGAAGTCAGGAATCATAGAGCTGAAAGACTCACAGTAATGCCTTCAGAGATCGCCGGAGTGGAAAACCCCCGTATAGCAGCCACAGAATGAAAACAAATGAGCCGGATGAAAAGCTGTTACCGATGAGAGTGTAAAACTTGAGGGAGATCGAAAGACTGTGGGAATCGATTGACAGGACGGTGCAATTACGTTGTAATTAATTACCAAGTACAGAGATCAGTTGTTACATACCTCACGGAAGGTGGAAGACCCGAGAATATCTACTGTGACATAAATGTAGGGCGACGTGTAAAAAAAACCCGGAGTTGATTGACACGTCACAAATAAACATTTGACATTGGCACATTTTTCATTTTATATTGGTTTGTTGTTTTCTGACCTGGTTGTGGGCTGGTGTACCATCAGGGAGACTGTGAGAGAGAAAAGAGGATATTACAGCAGATCTGCTGTAGGTTTTGCTTCTTCATTTTGCTGGATAATAGAAAGGAAGGACTGGCTGTTCGGGGTGGACATAGCCCAAACTGGGTGAACCACGTATATTTGTGTCTCTCTAGTTTTATGTGTTTTGTGTGCTTGTATTTTCCGCATATTTTATGTGTTGCATTGCTTTGTAATATATAATTTTCTAACAGTGTATGCAGGCATTCCCAAGGTGGGTGCCCATTTTCACTGCCAGATTATCAATCAATTACTGCCAGATTGTCTTTTTGGTTCTAATTGTGAGATTTCATGACATGCAGGACTACATAGGCGAGGAAGTAACTATAGATAACTTCTTTTGTTATAATTTACTCCCAACTGTAATCCGAACAACAGAACATAAAACATCAAATTTTGATGTGAATTTGAAGGACACAACAGCAACAATTTTGGTCTGGTTGTGCACTTAACTCGTGCATTGATTTTACTCTTTAAAACCCCTGCAAATAGTTGTTCTCCTTATAGTGCCGTAGCCCCTGCATATTTTAGAATCATGGTTTAAAACCACATAACCTCCCACCATAAAATCCCTCACACCTACTGCATTTAAAAGTTGTGCCATTTTGTTTGAATTTAAATCATCCAACGTAAGTTTTTATGGACCCCGCAAGTCCATGTCACCGCGTCCTTAACCAATCACGTGCTTATCGTAACCTCTAGCAATTGCATCATCCCACAACCAAAACCCACGTGAAAAATGCGACCCCACCTACCAACTCATCAATCTCTCGTGACCAATCAAAACCTTTTCGCAAGCTTTCCTGCCGATGTCATTGTCCCTTCGCGATTGTGCAATAACCGTGACCCCACTAGTGCCAGCTCACTTTCCTATCGACCAATTGCGAACCGTCACAGGGTCTAAACACCCAGTCAGCCGGGGCATTAAAAGATGCAATAAACCATCTCATTTCTTCTCCCATTCACTTATCGCACAGATTGAAGCTGACATCATCTGGCACAGAGTTCGATGTGATAAACGTATCGCTTTGTAATTGTAATGTTTTGTAATTTTTTTGTAATACGCCGTGACATAAGTTTTATTTTATATAAAGCTTTAAACTTAGGGTTAATATTTAAATATGTATTGTAAACATATATATACATATATGTTTACAATACAAAAGACAGAGAGTAGTGAGAGTATGATGTGTAGTAGCGCATGTAGTGACTAGAATACACTGTGTGAGACAGTGTGCGAAATAGAGGAGAGAAGAAAACTCATTTGAAAAATCCAGAACAACAATTTTGAAGACAGAAAATAAATTTGTAATAGATGAAAGGTAGATGAATGAAAGATATTTTTTTTTATTCTCCATTGTGTATGATTTGTTTTTATGCTCCATTTGCAAGTATTTTTTTTCTTGCACTCTCTGTTTTTAGAAGAGGAATTTTGTTTCCTCTGTTGTTAAGGAATTATCAGAAATTTCGACATGGTATCGGAGCTAGTCCAGGATCTCAGCAGTTAATGAAGAAGCTGAAGGAAAAAGAAGAAGAAGATTTTTGAAGCATCTCTCCAGTGGAGTGAAGGGCTCAGCAAGTCAGTGAGAAATTTTTACTTAAGTTACACAGTCAAGTTTTTGTATAGTTCTGCAAGTAGCAATGGAAAGAGCTAGCACAAGCACGAGTATGGGAAATACTCAACTCCCACAATTCAATGGGAAGAACTATGAATATTGGGCAATCAAAATGAGAGCCTTGTTTGCATCTCAAGACTTAGGGGAATTGGTTGAAGATGGATTTAAAGAACCAGCTAATGCAAATGATTTTAATGCCTTAACACAAGCAGAAAAGGATTTTCTGAAGGGTAATAAGAAGAAGGACTTAAAATCCCTCTTCTATCTCTATCAAGCAGTGCATAAAAGCATATTTCCAAGAATTGCAGCAGCAAAGAAGTCCAAGGAGGCATGGGATACCCTCCACACAACCTATCAAGGTATGGAGAAAGTAAAGACATCAAAGCTTCAAGTAATGAGAAGAGATTTTGAATTTATTTGCATGAAAGAGTCTGATAGCTTAAACTCATTCTTCGCACAGTTGATTGGGTTGGTTACCCAAATGAGATCTTATGGAGAGATAGTAGAAGAAAGAAGGATAGTGGAGAAATTATTGAGGAGCTTACCCTCAAGATTAAATGTGATAGTCACTACCATTGAAGATACAAAGGATCTCTCAAGCTTTACAGTTGATGAGCTTCATGCATCTTTGATGACACATGAAGAAAGGTTGAATAGAATAGCAAACTCATATTTATAGCATGCCTTCAAGACCAAAATTTCCCTTGGAAGAGGAAGAGGTCAAGGAAGATCAAACTATAGAGGAAAAGGTAGATGCAGAAGCCAGAAGATAGGAAGAAATAGCCCTGCAAGCATAAGTGGAATGGGCAACAACCAAAGTCAGAATCAAAGCCAAGGCAGCAACCAATAAGGTGGACAAAACCAATCACATGGACAAAGGTATGATAGATCCCAAGTCCAATGTCATTACTATAAGAAGTATGGGCACTATGCCAATTAATATAGAAATAAAAAAAGTGACATGGGTAATAGACCCAGTGTTAACTTTACTAAAGAAACTCAGAGTCAAGAAAACTTATTTTTAGCATGTAATATGGCTGAAGAAAAGAATGAAGATATATGGTTTCTAGAGTCTGGATGTAGTAACCATATGACTGGAAACATTTCTATTTTTTCCATGTTGGATGAAAATGTGAAGTCTCAAGTAACATTGGGAACAGACAACAAAGTCTTTGTCACGGGGAAAGGCAGAGTAAGTGTTTTGACAAAGAAATGAGAAAGAAAATCCATATATGATGTATACTATGTACCAGGTACGAAGTATAACCTTTTGAGCATTAGGCAGCTCATTTAGAAAGGCTACAATGTATTTTTTGAAGATGATGTATGTACCATCATGGACATACCACCAAGAAATCAAAGTATTGCACAAGTGAAGATGACAAGAAATAGAATGTTTCCTCTCAAGATGAGAGCAGATTTGAAGAAAGGAGTTGCAATGGTAGGTGTGACACAAGAGACATTCCAAAAGGAAGAAAAAGATGAAAACTGGATATGGCATTTGAGATTTGGACATCTCAACTTTTGAGGCCTAAATTTGTTGCACAGAAAAGGTATGGTAAATGGATTACCATTGATTGAAAAACCAGATAGCCTTTGTGAAGGCTGCATCTTGTGCAAACAAAACAGAGAAAGCTTTCCATCAGGAAAAATCATAAGGGCAAAAGCACCCTTAGAAATAGTCCATTTAGATTTGTGTGGATCAATGCAAACACCATCATTTGCATGCAGCCACTATATGCTGACCTTTATTGATGATTACACAAGAAAAACATGGGTATATTTCTTAAATTTTAAGAGTGAAGTATTTGAGAAGTTCTGCCACTTTAAAGCTCTTGTTGAAAATCAAAGTGGGAAGCATATAAAAGTTTTAAGGACTGACAGAGGAGAAGAATATATCTCCAAAGTTTTTATGTGTTTTTGCAGAGAAAATGGAATTCATAAGAAATTTACAGCGTGGTATACACCATAGCAAATTGGAGTTGCTGAAAGGAAAAATAGAACCATCATGGACATGGTAAGAAGCATGTTGAAGGAAAAAAATTTGCTAAATGAATATTGGGTTGAAGCTGTACATTGTGCAGCATATGTTTTGAATAGATGCCTAACAAATACTTTTATGAACAGAGTTCCAGAAGAAGCATGGAGTGGCATAAAACAATTTGTCACCAACATGAGAGTATTTGGATGTGTGGCTTATGCACATATTCTAGATTAGCTAAGGAAGAAGTGGGAAAGTAAGGGGGAGAAGTGCATATTCGTTGGATATAGTGATGAATCAAAGGCATACAGATTGTATAACCCATCCACAATGAAATTTATGATAAGCATAGATGTGCAATTTATTGAAGAATAAGCTTGGGATGGAAGCATTGAAAAAATAGTGAATGTAAAGAAATGTATGTCTCAAGATGAAGATGAGGAAGAAATCACTGAAAGAAATCCCTCATTAGAAGCACCACCTCCACCAAAACAAGCACAACAAGGGACACCACAAGCTAGTATGAGAACACCCTTGAGAAGTGATGACAATGCTTCTCCAAGCACAACACAAGGAGCAGATATGAGTGCTTCTACAAGCACAAGTTTAGGAAGTGAAAGAAGAACCAGATTTAGAATTCTAAATGAAATCAATGAGCAAGAAGCCAATAATGAAGGTATGAACTCTTTATTTGCATTGTATTGTCATGTCGAAGATCCTATTCACTTTTAAGAAGCAGTAAAAGATAAGAAATGGATAGATGCTATGGAAGAAGAGATTAATGCAATAGAGAAGAACAATACATGGGAATTAGTTGATCTCCCAAAAGGCAAAGAAGTGATTGGAGTAAAATGGGTCTATGAGACCAAAAGAAATGTTGAAGGTAAGATCAAAAGACACAAGGCCAAACTTGTTATCAAAGGCTACAAGCAGCAAAAAAGAAGAGAGTATGAAGAAACTTTTGCACCAGTTGCAAGAATGGAAACAGTAAGAGCAGTGTTGTCTATTGAAACATAACACAAATGGAAAGTTTACCAAAAGGATGTGAAATCATCATTCCTAAATGGAGTATTGATGGAAGAGGTTTATGTTGAACAACCTCTAGGCTATGAAAAATAATTCCAAGAGCACAAATTATGCAAATTGAAGAAAGCTCTATATGGGCTGAAACAAGCACCAAGAGCTTGGTACAGTAGGATAAATGTCTATCTACTAGAAAATGGGTTTAAGAAATGTGAAGGAGAACCCACATTATACATCAAAGAAAAATATGGTAAGATGCTCATTGTTGTTTTATATGTTGATGATGTGATATTCACAGGTAATGATGCTTACCTTATTGAAAATTTTAAAACGGTCATGAAAGAAGAATTTGAGATGACTGATATGGGATTGTTGAGATACTTCTAAGGAATAAAATTTTTATTTCTCAAGAAAAATATGTAAAATAAGTTTTGTAAAGATTTAATATGCAGGATTGTAAGGTAGAAATAACTCCTACAGTGATGGGATTGAAGTTAAGCAAAGAAAACCGTAGCAAGGATGTAGATCCAAGTTTGTATAAAAGCATAGTTGGCAACCTTATGTATTTGACTACAACTAGGCCATATATTATGCATGTTGTAAGTTTAATTTCTAGATTTATGGAAAGGCCAAAGGAAACACATTGTCAAGCAGCAAAGAGAATTTTAAGGTATGTGAAGGGAACAAAGAGGTATGGTATTTTATACACCTCTTCAGAAAATTTGAATTAATTCGATATACTGACAGTGATTGGGTTGGAATTATAGATGATAGAAAAAGAACCTCTGGATATGTTTTTCATATGGGATCAGGAGACATCTCATATGCTTCTAAGAAACAGTCAATTATGGCTTTATCAATAGTAGAGGAAGAGTATGTGGCAGCTACAACAACAGCATGTCAAGCAGTATGGATGAGAAGAATGTTGAGAGATTTGTGTCATGAATAGGTAAAAGGAACAACAGTTTATTGTGATAATAGCTCAACAATAGCTTTATCCAAAAATTCAGTGTTTCATAAAAGAACAAAACACATTGATGCAAAGTATCACTACATCAGAGAATTGGTGAACAATGGAGAAGTTTTTTTGAAGCATTACAGAATAGAATAATAGTTTGCAGATATTTTGAAAAAACCATTGGGGCAGACAAGTTTTAATTTTCTCAGAGAATTTCTTGGAATGCATGATAATAATAGTTGTGATTAAGGGAAGTGTTGGAATTTACTCCCAACTGCAACCTGAACAGCAGGACAGAAAACATCAATTTTTGATGTGAATTTGAAGGACACATCAGCAGAAATTTTGGTTTGGTTGTGCACTTAACCTGTGCATTAATTTAACTCTTTAAAACCCCTAAAAATATTCGTTCTCCTTACAATGTTGTAACCCCTCCAGATTTCAGAATCATTGTTTAAAACCACGCAACCTCCTGCCATAAAAGCCCTCGAACCAACTGCATTTAAAAGGTGCGCCATTTGTTTTGTTTTAATTTAAAACATCCCATGTAAGTTTTTGTGGACCTCGTAGGTCCACGTCACCCCATCCTCAACTAATCACATGCTTATCGCAACCTCCAGTGGTTGCATCATCCCACAATCAAAACCCATGCGACAAACACGACCCCACTTTCCAACTCATCAATCTCCCATGACCAATCAAAACCTTTTCCCAAGTTTTCCTGCTAACGTCATCGTCCCTTCACGATCGCATGATAATTGCAACCCCACCAGTGCTAGCTCACCTTCCCATCAACCAATTGCACACCGTCACAAGGTTTAAATGCCCAGTCATCTAGCGCATTAAACGATGCGATAAACCATTGCATTTCTTCTCTTGTTCACTTATCGCATAGATTGAAGCTGACGTCATCCAGCACAGGGTTCGATGCGATAAACGTATCACATTGTAATTGTAATGATTTGTAATGTTTTTGTAATACACCGTGACATAAGTTTTATTTTATATAAATCTTTAAACTTAGGGTTAATATTTTAAATATGTATTGTAAAAATATATATACTGCGAAATGTGCGAAAATTGTGAATCATTTCGCGGCAATTTATATTGACCGCGAAATATGTGTTTTGTAGGGGGCTCCACAAAAATTTCCGGCCGACGGAAAATTACACAATAGTTCGGCCGAACTTTTGATAATAAGTTCGGCCGAACTATTGTGACGTTAGTTTTAACTGCTCGTAAGCAGAAAACATAGTTCGGCGAACTATTACTAATAGTTCGGCCGAACTAACGCGTCACCAATTACGCAGACCCAGGCTCTGAAAACGGTTCTGCAACTTTGGACTGATTAAACTCCATGAAAACTTGTTAATTAACTGTCGGAACCAAGACAAGCATTTTCAGAATTGAATCTACTTTCAGGAAATATAAATCTTATGGAATTTCGTAAACGTTTATTAATTTTAATTATTTTTCTAATAAAATGAGTGCAAACAATTTTCGAGGGTCATCGTGATTCAGTGAAATCAAAATTTTGTGTCTCCCAAAATATATTGTAAAAAAAATTGAAACAATTATGGGGCATTACATTGGTCCGTTGACTCTAATGGGTAGCTTTTAGATTTTTAGTTTATAACTTATATGTTAAGAAATTTGTTGCCACACGAAACATATCAAAAATACGCAGTTTTTCGTATTAGACCAGTTCAAAAAATTCTAGTAATTATGATATGCATCCATTGGCTTTGTAAATATGACGAAACCAAAGTAGACTCTGTCCAGATTGTTGTAACACATTTTGTTTTTTCAAAAACAAGAATTTTCAATGAATACAACGTTGCCACATAACATGACTACTTATGAATTCTTTGATTGTTAAGAAACACACACTCAAAGAAACGCTAAGTTGACATATCAAATCCGCATAAAAAATTTTCAAAAAATAAGTAATAGAAAGCTAACAAAATTTCTCACAACTTTTATTTTTACCGCAAAATGAAATTCTACACGGAAAAATTGTTATAGTTTGCAGAAAGTTGAAGAACCCAAAAAAATGAAAAACTTTTCTCAAAAAAGGGAAAAAAGTGTAACCCAGCTTCACATTTTCACCCATACGTATATGTTTACAATACAAAAGGCAAAGAGTAGTGAGCGTACGCTGTGTAGCAGCACCTGTAGTGAGTAGAATAAACTGTGTGAGACAGTGTGCAAAATAGAGCAGGGAAGCAGACTCATTTGAAAAATCCAAAACAGCAGTTCTGAAGATAGAAAATAAATTTGTAATAGATGAAAGGCAGATGAATGAAAGATAGTTTTTTTTGTTCTCCACTGTGTATGATTTGATTTTACGCTCCATCTGCAAGTATTTTTTTTTTTGCTCTCTCTGTGTTTAGAAGAGGAATTTTGTTTCCTTTGTTGTTAAGGGATTCTCAGAAATTTCGACATCTTCTTTGTTATCCTTCGAGAGAAGGCCTTTGTAAAATGTGGCAATGGAAAGGTTGTTGACAGTGGTCCTAACGACCATATTTGCATTTACTACGCCAACCATGGAACAACAGGAATACTCAGTGAGCAATAAATATCACAAGAGGTACTTTATAATTGACTATGTTAGTGTTTACTTCATCAGTCTTCGTGAAAAAATCTCTGAACTTCGCTAGGCCATGGTAACTCTTTGAGCTTAAAGGGGCGTGTAACTTCAAAGTTGTATGAAACCAAAAAAAAAAAATTGATGCAGTGATTAACATAGCTTCAAAGTTGTGTGAAACCAAAAAATACCAAAAAAAGTTTGATGCAGTGATTATTATCAATACAAATAATTTTAATGCATTTTTCTTTCAATATTTGTAGATTATCTTAAATACAAAGAAAAATTTAATGTTGGGAATATGTAAATATTGATATTACCAAGGCAGGATTTTCTTATTGAATATTATATAGTCAATTTTTTTCCATAATTCGAATAAGATTCGAATTCCTATTCATATTAGAATTCGAATTTGATAACTATGCAATAAAGCCAAGGAAAACTTCATCAATTGATATTCATGTTAATTGCTGAGAAATCTTTCCTGAGGTTTGAAAACACCAAATTACTGGTGGGAATAATAAATACTTTGAAAATCTACAGTAATCATCTTTTCATCATCAATGTTTCAGATAGTGAACGGGATCCATCTTCCAGACAAAAGAAATGATTTCACTATTAAACCATGCAAAAAACAGAGGAAATGATTTTACTGTTAAACAATGAAAAACTATTTGGTAAACCATGATAACTATTTTGAAGAGAATTTTTATTTCCAAAATCCATTTTTAAAGTTTTGTCAAAACTAAGTTGTATATAACATTGATAGTTTTCAATCTAATGCTAGAAGATTGGTCAATTCAATTCCTTCTTTTTGTAAAAATTCACCTAGTTGGCTATTTTATTACAAAATTAATCTGTAATTTGTTGCTCATACACAATGTTCTTCCATGCTCTTCGAGATCTATTCACGAGATTTCCTGAAATGAGTTGCAGCGATGCCTAATGGTTCTTTTATCTATGCAAATTATTTTATTGATGTTTTGAAGAAGAAACATGTTGCTGACAATTACAAAAAGATGGCAAGTAGCACTTAAACTAATTGTCACCTTCTGCGTTTCAAATTTCCAGGTTTCATGTTGGAAGTGTGTCTAGTACCAACCCTTCATATTTTTGTATCTCCAGACACACAACTACCAATTTTTTGAGTTTTTATCAATTTTCTATATCCTAATAAACTACAGAACACCCCAACATCAGATGCAGAGTTTCTTTCCATATAAAGCGTTGAAAGTTTGTTTTACACAATTTCAATCAATCTTTTTTCAAGACTTGATATAATCTGTTTCATGCATCAAGTAATTTATGTTGAAGCATGTGAAAGTGGAAGTAATTTTTAGGGTCTACTTCCAAAGGGCATGAATATATATGTTACAACATCAGCCAATCCAACAGAAAGCAGTTGGGGAACCTACTGTTCTACTCCAAAATATGACGTATGCCTTGGAGACTTGTATAGTGTATCTTGGATGGAAGACAAGTTTGGTTGTGGATTTCAATATTGATCGTCCCCGTAGAAAGGCTTTCACTAGGGGTCTTTATATTGACTTACCTTTTCTATTGGCAGTGAAGTGCATAATATGATGAAGGAAATGTTATAGCATCATTTTTCACCATCATGTGATTTATGCTTGTTTTTTGGCCTTGGGCACCCATTCCCACAGACTTGATCAAAATTCACTAAAAAACAGTGTTAAAATTCCCATACGCGTCTATGCCCATACTTTTCCGCGTGTATACGCAAGTCCAGTCAGACTTTTCCACGTATGCCATTAAAACCATTAAAAAATATATAAAATTCCCTTTTTTCGAAGTTAGGTTGATGGTTGCTCTTTCAGTTTAACCACCTTGACCCGTGGCCAACTGTTTCAGCTGTTTGAAACCACTTTGAGGGAGTATAAAAGCACCTCAAGTTCATGGCCTAAGGGAGAGAGAAATTTATAGAGATTATACTCTGTTGGATTGCCAATCAAGTCTGATATTCCCGTGCCTCCTGCACTATCCCAGATCATCATAGGAAACCTTTGTTTCCTGGAGATGTACATCCATCTATATGTCATCTCGTGTGCACCTGTTCTGAGAGTTTCTTAGCGAGGAAAGGGCGGGACGAATCCAGACGACGGTCTGCTCGAAGATCGTGGAAGGATTTAGGTAATCACTCCACATTTTACTTCTGTACATGCTGCTCATAATGAAGAAACCATCTTGTTCCTGAAATGACGTGTCAATATCTATTTATGTACGTGTGAATGTTAATGATTAAGCATTTATTATTGTTTATTTAATATTCCACTTGAATCTCACTAACATTTAGGAAGATTATATGCTGTAAAACTAGGGTTTCCATGCACGTTCTTTCTTGTTTTTCTCAGGTTGAAGGAGGAAGAAGGTTGCTGGGGGTTTGGACCCCGCGGGAACATCATCAAACGTAGGACCACGGGTGAGTCCTGTTATCGTTGTTATCTAGTTTCTTGCATATGGATGGTTGTGTGTGAGTCCTTCTTGAGTTGTGTGCCTCGATCTATGGAGGTTTAAACCCAACGAACCTCTAGGGTGTTTTTCCCCGAAACAGAACTGGCGACTCCACTGGGGATCACATTCTTGTGATTCCCCTGTTGGGTGGTTTCAGTGGTTTTCATGGTTTCCAACAGTTTTTATCATATTTTTCAGTCCAGTAAAGCTGTTCTTGATCAGTCTAAAGACCTGGTTCTTTATCCAGGCTTGATTTTTTATATTTTTCTTTATTTTCTTTTTCATACGCTAGTTTTTCTGCACGCAGTAGCGTATACACGCGAGTTTTTTAAGAGGAATCCACGTATACACGTGTTTCCCTTAACACAGAGTTAATCAAGTAGTAAGTGTATTCAAAGGCCTCTTATCTCTCTATGGTGCATACATGATAGCAGATCTTATGAACTTATAGAATGGTGTCCTAGAAAATATTAGATGTGGTGTTTATTGCAATAAATCCAACTCTTATGTCATATGAGTACTTTCTGATGATGCACATAAGATGATCTACTCATTACCAACCACTGTCCTCATTCCAAATCCCCTCTACATACCTGTACATAATCATACATAATCATTGCATAATGTTTCATAGTTTTATGTTACTAATGGAAAACCAGGCCCTCTAGAGCTCCCCAATTGAAGCTGAATATTTTGGGCTTCATAATGTAGGATTTATCCACCAAAATCTAGTATTGTTCTGTTATATTTTGTGGCTGCAATTACTATATTAAATTGTAGAATAGATTATATTTATGGCATATGCAGTTTATGATTTTAATCCACTTCTTGCATGCATTTAATATAATAGTTTTATTTCATAGAAATATTCAAATTACTATTATTGATTTTTTCCACATCTAGTACCATGCACGATGTCTAGATTCTTCCATTAAAGATCATGATATATCCAGTTACAAAAAGTACATGTAGTATATCTCAACTAAGTAAAATTTAATAATACAATTATTCAACTCTATTTTATATTACATATTTGAACTTATTCCATTACATTTTTTATTATTGTTGTTATTATTTTAAGCTATAATGTTGATGGGCATGTATTTTATAGGTGAAGAAAATGACAATCGACAATCAAACATATATAATGGGTTCCCATGTGATGAAATATGGTGACATACCCATAGCCAAATATTCATTATCCTTGTACATAGGATTTGACCTTGCAAATACTCATGCCACCTTTGAGAATAGTTTTCCACAATATTTGAGAGAGAGATGCTGAAACTATAAATCAATGGGATGTGGATCTTCTCTACCTATGGAAAAAGGTTAGTAAAGATTACTAGCTTGAAGAATTCTTCTTCCATTTTGAAAAGTAGTATCAAATTAAGTTTCACGATAGGAAATTGCTTTAGCAATCCAACACTTACATCATTCACTTTTTTATGAAACATGACTCTAGAATAGTTTAGAACAATATTTGGGTTTACTTTGTTCATTGCTTATATTGTCTTATTAAATGAAATAGAGGGAATATTTTAGACCATCAAGATGTTACAATCTTTAAGAATATAAATTGATATCCTCCCTACTTGCAGTATAAAAGATCCAAGCCTAATTCCATAGAAAATTTTGAAGCTCAACGAGAATTGATTGATTCCATGATATATCGGCTGCACTTGGACAAAAGCATAAAATTGATTGGAAAACTTTTATTTGGATCAGAAATGGGTACTGCACTGTTGAAGGTTGTGAGACCATCTGGGAAACCTTTGGTTGATGATTGGGATTGCCTTAAAACCATGGTAATATTTAAATGTTAGAGGGTAATGTGTATCTCCCTTATTTTGCAACCTACAATATTGTAGAAAAAGAGCATTATAATTGTTCAAGGATTGTTTGCAACATATTTACAGATCGTTTGCAACATATTCCTTGTAAATATCCAATAGTAACATTGATAAGTAGTTCCTAACCCTAGTGATAGGGTATAAAGTATCTTCCACATTTTAGACTATACAAATCTTAATGCTTGTTATTAATATTGTGTGAATGTGACAGGTAATTACATTTCAATCCCATTGTGGATCACTCTCTCAGTATAGAATGAAACACATGCATGTTCTAGCAAATATTTGTAACAACAAGGTTAGTGTGGATACCATGGCTGAAGTTTCTAAAAAGGTTTGCACATACATAAATCCGATATGATAAATGTAGGTCACTCCAAGTTGGTTATAGTGCTCAGTTTCTTCATATCAATTACGTGGGATTTCAAAGCATATTTTAATGTATGAAAATTTAAATTTGGGAGACAGATCCTGCACATATTAAAATATTATGCTCTTGTATCTCAATTTGGCAGTGAAGGCTCAAAGTACAACAAAGATAAAAAAATTGATTCAAAAAAACAATTTAAAAGCATTAGATGTAAGCGATTTTATGTGTTTTTTGATTATTCATGTGAATGAATATTCATGGAAATATTGCTCTTTGAGATTTTAGCACTTGGTTGTGTGTCTAGATTCAAAGTCCAAATTTGTAATATCTTAAGTGGTGATAGGGACTCATAGTAGAGAAAGATTGCAACTTCCTTAGGTGTATTGATACATATTTAAATACATAATTTGAGATTATATGATTATCTTCAACTCATTTTGCGATATATATGTTTGATTTTAGAAATTTGTAATACCCCTCCCGTAGAATATTCTATAAAAACTTATATATTTACATGAGTAAAATTATAATTAACCATTTCCATCAAGAAATCGATGGGAAGTTTAACGAGTTCTTGAAAACCACCTTACATTCATTATTTAGATTTTCATGGAGCAACGTATGGAGATATAATTACTGGTGTGATTATCATCATTTGTGGGAAAAGTTTGTGTTGAAAAAAAGAGACCATATACCTCATGGCATGCAGTGATTTACCTAGCGTGCCTATGCACCACTAAATTTAAACTTATACTCACACTAAATTTAAAGTTATACTCACAAGGTTCCCATTCAAAAAGTCTCGGCCTCTTCTTCCCATTTTCCTTTTCTGTATATTGCTCTGCTCTATATATTTTACTATGTGAAGTCATCACCCATTATGCATTCCACCAAAGTTGTGAATCGCTATGGTAAGGAAAATAATTAAGCAACAATAGATGATGACGCAATACTCGGTCATTCTTTGGAAGGAATGTGTAGATGCCATGAAGGAAAGTTGAGGAACAAAGGAAAACTCTTCAAGAAAAATAAGTTAACTATGCAATAGAGTTCTGAAAATTATTTTTATGGTTTTTTTAGAATGAAGATGCGTTAATTAGTCTAATTCTTAGAAACTATTTCATGGGTTTTTGGTAATGAAGAGAAGATAACTATATTAAATTTTTGGAAAATGCTTTCACAGTTCTTGTGTGCATAAATGTAGGCTAAATATATTTATTTTGTTGGAAAAATTTAATGTAGGTTAAATATATTTATTTTGTTGGAAACATTTGTTGTGTATTTTTTTTTGAAAACTTTCATGCATTACCCGTGGAAGATAAATAAATTAACTATGTTGTTTTCTTGAAAAGAATATATATGAAACTTGCACATAAAAAGACAATGGAGCCATGATATTTTCTTTTAGTAGAATGCATGTGAACCGTGAATAACAAGATACATAAAATACTTTATTTTAATTGGAAACTATTGTAGGGAATTAATGTGTAGAAATATAGATTAATTTTATTGAAAAAGAAATATGTGCATGAAAGGATGACTATTGTGTTATACTTATTGAAAAGAAATAGTGACTTTATGCATAGAAAAACAATATTATTGTGAAAAAGAATAGGTATTTTTATGCATAGGAATAATAGCTATATGCTAATTTACTTTTGGTAAAAGAAGTATGTATTTGTATACACAAAAAGAATAGATATTATGCATTTGAATTATTGAAAAGAGATATATGTTTACATGAACGGATAGAGCAACAAATGAGTTAGCTTTAATTAAAATAAGATATAATTATCTTTAGTTTCTTGAAAAGAAGACAATGTGATTATAGGAACATAAATAACAATTATATTGCTAAGATCTTGGAAAGAACATGTGTGAGATGCACAAAATGATAGCCCTCATGTAAATTTCTCTTAGAAATAATATGTGTTTATTTTGATACCATATTTAAAAGAGAAAAGTGTGTTTGCATGCATGAAAGAGTGGTTGCTATTCAATTGATCCCTTGAAAATGAAATGTATTTTTGGCATGAAATATTATGCTAGCTTTCCTTTGTAAATATTATGAATTTGCATGCAACATTATGTTAGCTTTCCTTTTGAAAGATTGTGCATTTGCATACAAGAGTATGTTAGACTTCTTTTGGAAATATTATGCATTTGCATGCAAGATTTTGTTAGTACCCTTTTAAGAAAATATTATGTATCTGCACGCAGGAATAACAACTATTGTGAAAAGTTCTGTATTTGCATGAAAAACCATGGCTAATGTGATAGTTTCCTTTAGAAGAATAAGGATAATTGCAGTGGTTTTCTTTGGAAAATATTGTAGACTTATGTGAGAGGAACAATAATTAATGTGGTATGTATATTGGAGATATTTTCCCTCTTATGCTAATAAGGGGTAATAACCATGGAGGTTCTTTAATATTAGTGTGTTTTGTGGGTAGAAATAGTTGTTCCCTTCTTTTCATAGATGTGGAATAGGGGAAATTGAGCATGCTTTGGTTATATTTATGTATTTACTTACACATGTGAAGGATGGGCATACATGTGTCATAACCATACACATGTAAAAACGACTAGACATGCTTTGATAGTTAAGTGATTTTAATTAATGCACATGTAATATTGTTAAAGAAGGCATGTCATGATATTTTGTTTATGTTTTATGAATGCACATGAATAGATGATGAAGCATAACTAATAAATATTTTTTATTGTTTTGATCACTATTTTATATAATCATGATATCAATGTTTGTTGATAATACGAGTTACAGGAAAAGACTGTGACGTAAGAAAAAGATGGATTACGTTTAACATTAAGACAAGCAATAAACTAGTGGTCTATGCATGTTAAAAGAACTCTAGCTATAGGTTAATTCACTTATAGGAAGAACCAGGCCCAAAGACAGAATGTTCATGGATTTTTGGGTAAATGATATCATGATGATTGTAATAGCTTCTAGATAGTTATGCTGCATTTAAGCTTACATTTCTTTGTAATATGTTATGAAAATGGTCAATGGATGCACTCCCTTACAATTCATAGAGTGAGGGGTGAACACCCTCACGAGCGTTTAATAAGATTAAACGTTTGTTGGTTTTCACCCTACGGGGTTTCCAAGGCATATTAGTGTCCAATGATGTGTTTTGCTTTTATTCCATTATAATGATGTTGATTCCTTACATGGCATGACATTTAATTTATCAAGTGTGTGTTCAATTAACCTAGTTAAAAGAATCATGGAAATTATTCAAGGTTACATTAGGAAGTTTAACTTAATATACTACAACAATGGTTGTTAATGGTTATGTAACTTATTATTCCTCTACTAAAGTTACTCTATGTAAAAATGAAGGAACCACCTAATGGTTAATGAAGAAACATGGAAAAGTGAATTTGGATTATTACATGATGGTAAATTCTTTAAAAAAAATCAAATCCTATGTAATTTTATGCAAGATTACTAGGGGATTTTACAAAATATCTCTTAATAGATAGATGGAATCATCAAAATTTTGCATTGAAAACTACCCTTCATCAATTTGAACTAAATTGAAATTAAATTAAAATATTGATTTTATACTGTCACTCGTAAATAATCTAGACTTTGTTTTCCAAATGGATACATGCTACCTTGCAGCTAGATCCTGCTCAGATCCTACTCATGATATAAGATACAATTTGTTTGGAATAAACATAGAAAAAATTCATTATTCATCTCATATGATGTTTAATAATTGAAAAGGATCCCTAATCTTGCTTTGCAATAAAAACCAAACTTAAATAAGACATACAAGGATAATTTTTTGTTACATGACAACTAAAACTTACATAAATTGCTGAAGGCAAGTATGCATAAGATGGATATGCTCCATTTTTTCCTCTCTTTTTGTGTGGGTTGGAGATTCTTCGGTCGAATATTGAAAGGAAAAGAGAAAATTCTACATTGCATTTTTATTTGTATTTATGAAAATTCTTATTCATCTATTTTTATTCCCTGACAACCCCCTTCGTCGATTTTCATTGGTTCTCGAAAGGGTGGCGGATCAACTTTGTAATTGTCTTCCATACTCTTATCCCTCCTTCATCCACGTGGGAATCGTGGATATTCTCCTAGCCCCTTCACTTCGTTGTGGCCATGTGCCTATCACAGTGAGTGTTTGGCTTCATAGTCGTAAGCAGGAAGTTGTAAGATATTTGCAATTCAACTCAGGAGAGGTTAAATATTTGTCAATTGGGTCTCAGAAAAATAAATATCAGTGCTCTCAACTACTAACATGGATTCTACATCTTCGGTCAATTTATATCTTCCACCATGCACTTTTCACATCTTACGGTGTTGAGATATGAATCTTTACTCTATATGTGCAATATTTGGATATGGGCAATAGGGTATGGTCAGTGAAGTCTTTCATCGGCACAATCTCAACCCTTATGGAACCTTTCTTCTCCATAATTGAAATCTCTCTCTGGTATAATTGCCTAGGATAGTATCACTTCAAGTCAGACTTAGGTGAAGTTGACCAGTGGAAACGAAGTGGTAGTGATGTTATATTGCCTCTTTTCCATGGTCTGCAGAATCTAAAATATTTTGATTAACTACTTGCATCCATGGCCTCTTCAGCATTACCCATTGGCTCTCTATCAGTGCACGACTCAAAGTAACTTTGGCCCGTGCTCCATTGGGATTTTTTCAAAGCTTCCAGGTCCTTTTTTAGGACCTAATGGTTCAATATTGCACTAGAGAAAACTCTAATTATCCTCTTAATATGAGCTCCTTAAATTCTTCTCATGGGTTTATGTATGTCAATACTCAAGGTTTTTTTATTTCCTCTAAACTATTGACAAGAAACACTAGAAATATCAAGTTTCTCATACTGCACTATTGGTCAGGTTTCCTTGTGGGCCGACCAATAATCTAGAGTGGCATGCTATGTAATATTATATTCGAGTAATAAAGAGTTGAATTTTACACCAAAAAAACAACTAATTCTCAATTATTTCAATTTTGTAAGTGTACATATGATACATATGGATAAAAATGGTTGAATGAGGATTAAAAAACTATGCACATGGAAATAAAATTCTTGCTATAATTTAGATCAATGTATTGACACAATGATTTTGGACAAAGAAAAATAAAAGATGAAATGAGTTCTGAGTATTTCAAAAATATGTGCATATACATAAGAAAGAACTTTGCGCTTTGGAAACCTATCATGATCAAATCTTGTAATGAAACATCAATCATGCACTGGATAAATGCACTTTGGGGGAGGTAGTGACAAGAAGGTCACTGGTGTCATCAGCCAACAATAAGAAATATCAAATGATTATCACCAAGGTACAAGGGCACTTGGATTATGCTTGAATAACTATGACAACTAAGGTAGATCAAATTAAAGAACCGGAGGAGAAAATTATTAAACAATCTGGGATGCCCAAAGATGGTACTATCACCAAGGAGATACTGCAATTAAAGGAAAAAAAAATAAAAAACTTGAAAGCATGTACAAAAATGCAAGACTGTTATATGACCAATTTGGTGGAAAATTTCCAACAAAAGGAAATACAAGAGAAGTAGTTACAAGAGCGAAAGAAGTCTATGGATATTAATGAATCCATATGTAGATAATTGGAAGACAAACTTAATAAAGAAACTAAATAAGGAAAAAATGCATTCTGAGTAAGTCAAAAAATCCAAGAACACTTTGGAATATTCATCTCGAAATGCAAACTCCAACAAAGTGAAACTCCTTGAGGCCAAAGTGGATGGATTAAAAGAGCAAAGAAAAGGAGAAAGGTTTGAACTAAAGAATATTATCGAAGACAGGATTAAAATCATTGAATAATTATAGGTTGTGCTAACACAAAAGGATGAAGAGATTAAATCCCTACAAATATGCCTATTAGAATGTAGTTCGGAAAAAGAGACCTTATTGGAGGTCAACGACAAGTTCTGGTTTATGATTAATGAAAGGATTCTTTTACTGAATCCTTATGCTCAAAGTTGTTGGAAATATTAAACGAAACAATAACACAGAGGGATGCTTCCCCCACAACATAGAGAACACACAATTCTGCAGAATTAACAATCAAACATACAGACAGACAGTGTAAAACACAGAAGAGGAACATAATTCTATTTCTATTCAACTCACTGAAAGCAAATGAAATTAAATTAGTTATACAAAATGGTTGGAGCCTGTAAAACATAATCTATTCAATGCAATTCAATTGTTGAATAGAAATTCAAAAACTTCTTGTCCTTCTGCTGTCAAAAGACCCATTCTTTCATTAAAAAGGCGCACAGACCTGCAATTCAGTTTACACACGAAACACGTACAAAACACGTTCAAAAACACAAAAGGGAAAATATAAAATATTATGCAATGTTGTTTTGAGTTCACATCGCATCTGCGTAGATTGGTGATATTAAATTTTAACTCGTGGTGTTGTCCATTAAACATAACGGGCTGCAATGTGCAATAGTGACATGGCACTTATCGCATCGCACCCAAAATAAAATACATGTGAGACTTAAATGGAAAAATTATAACTTTGTGGTCGCAGTGTGTGATAGCACGATTGTGTCGCAAAACAAATAACATACGCTGCGGTACTTAATGGTAAACACAAAATTTTGTGATTGTGATGTGTGGTAGCACAATTGCATCGCGTTATAAATAACATAGCTTGTGGCTGGCAGAAGGTAAGTGGTAAACATTGCAAAGTGCGCTCTGCGGTGCGACTAAATGTTGGTAAGTGTGGTAAGCGGAAAAGGTAAGGAAACGACAGATAACAAAGGTTTGTGATTGTTTGCAAAGTGCGGCGGAGGTAAGTGTGGGTCCCACCAATATCACATCAATGGTAGAATAAGTTATGGCGAATGGGATTAAGGTTAAAAAAAAAGGTTGTGCTTGTGCATTGCAGGAAAGGTAAGTTAAAAGCGGTGGTTCTAAAAGCATAGTATGGTCGCAGTACTCGATTTTTTGTGGTTGCGTGAAAATGCCTTCAGCTCTATCGATCTGTGCTTGTCCTTCTTTGCTACAAAATTCATGAAGTGTGGGTTGCTGCCACTTCTTATTCATGGTGGTGGTTGGGAATTAATTCCAACACTCCCCCTTAATCACAACTGCCACCATTAGTCATTCCCAGACACTTTCTGATATAAACAAAACTTCTCTGTCCCAATGGCTTAGTGAGAATATCAGCAAACTGTTCCTCTGTCCTACAATGTTGCAAAACAATCTCACCATTGTTAACCAATTCTCTTATAAAATGATATTTGGCATCTATTTTCTTTGTTCTCTTGTGGAATATAGAATTATTTGATAATGCTATTGCTAAGCTATTATCATAACAAATTGTGGTTCATTTGTCTTGCTCATGACACAAATCTCTCAACATCCTTCTCATCCATACTACTTGGCATGTTGTTGTTATTGTTCCCACATATTCAGCTTCTGCTGTTGATAATGAAACTATTGGTTACTTCTTGGAAGCCCATGAAATGGTTCCCGATCCCAAATGAAACACATACCCAAATGTGCTCTTTCTATCATCTACACTTCTAGCCCAATCACTGTCAATGTAACCAATAAATTTAAAATTATTAGTTGAGGAGTATAGAACACCATACTCCTTTGTTCCATTTACATACCTTAGTATTCTCTTGGCTTCTTGTCAATGTGTCTCCTTTGGTGTCTCCATGAATATGGAAATTAAACTTACAACATACATAATATCAGGCCTAGTTTCATTCAAATACATTAGACTGCCAACTATGCTCTTATACAATGTCAGATCGACATTATTGTTGCAATCTTCTTTGCTTAATTTCAACCCCATGACTGTTGGAGTTGTTGTTGCTTTATTGTTCTGCATGTTAAACCTCTTTAAAACTTCTGCAACATATTTTTCTTGAGAAATAAAAATTACCTTTTCATTTTTCTTTACTTCTATTCCCAAAAAATATCCCAAAAAAACCAAATCAATCATTTCAAATTCACTCTTCATCACTGCTTTAAAATGAGCAATGAGAGAAACTTCATTTCTTGTGAAAATTAAGTCATCTACATATAAAACAACAATAAGGATTTTACCGTCATTTTATTTAATGTAGAGTGTGGGTTCACCATCACATTTTTCAAACCCATTATCCATCAGGTAAGCATCAATCCTGATGTATCATGCTCTTGGTGCTTGCTTAAGCCCATAAAGGGCTTTCTTCAACATACATACTTTGTGCTCTTGCCCTTCAATTTTATAGTCAGGAGTTTGTTCAACATGTACCTCCTCTTTCAACACTCCATTCAAGAATGTTGATCCTTGAAGTGGTAGAACTGTTCAAACACTTTACTCTTCTATTTCAGGAAATAAACCCATGTATTTCTTATATAATCATCTATAAATGTCAAGAAATAATGACTGTGAGCTAAAGATGGCATTTGCATTGGTCCACCCAAATTTGAGTGGACAATCTCTAAGGGTGTGTTTGCCCTTATACTCTTTCCTGCTGGAAAGGATTCTCTGTGTTGTTTTCCCAAGATGCAGTCTTCACATAGGCTGTCTAGTTTCTCTATGAGTGGTAATCCTCTTACCATTCCTTTTCTATGAAACAGGTTCAATCCTCCAAAATTGAGATGTCCAAATCTCAAGTGCCATAACCAGTTTTCATCTTTCACTTCTTCTTGAAAGACCTCTTGTGTGACTGCTGCTACAATGCCTCCTTCCTTCAAGTATGTTCTGATCTTGAGAGGAAACATTCTATTTCTTTTCATATGCATTTCTGTAATGACATTTTTACTTGGAGGTATGTCCATGATTGTACACACATCATTCTTTAAAAACACATTGTAGCACTTATTCACAAATGGAAAGTTTACCAAATGGATGTGAAATCATCATTCCTAAATGGAGTATTGATGAAAGAGGTTTATGTTGAACAACCTCTAGGCTATGAAAAATAATTCCAAGAGCACAAATTATGCAAATTGAAGAAAGCTCTATATGGGCTGAAACAAGCACCAAGAGCTTGGTACAGTAGGATAGATGCGTATCTACTAGAAAATGGGTTTAAGAAATGTGAAGGAGAACCCACATTATACATCAAAGAAAAAGATGGTAAGATGCTCATTGTTGTTTTATATGTTGATGATGTGATATTCATAGGTAATGATGCTTACCTTAATGAAAATTTTAAAACAATCATGAAAGAAGAATTTGAGATGACTGATATGGGATTGTTGAGATACTTCTAAGGAATAAAATTTTTATTTCTCGAGAAAAATATGTAAAATAAGTTTTGGAAAGATTTAATATCCAGGATTGTAAGGCAGCAATAACTCCTACAGTGATGGAATTGAAGTTAAGCAAATAAAATAGTAGCAATGATGTAGATCCAAGTTTGTATAAAAGCATAGTTGGCAGCCTTATGTATTTGACTACAACTAGGCCAAATATTATGCATGTTGTAAGTTTAATTTTTAGATTTATGGAAAGGCCAAAGGAAACACATTGGCAAGCAGCAAAGATAATTTTAAGGTATGTGAAGGGAACAAAGAGGTATGGTATTTTATACACCTCTTCAGAAAATTTTGAATTAATTGGATATACTGATAGTGATTGGGCTGGAATTACAGATGACAGAAAAAGAACCTCTAGATATGTTTTTCATATGGGATCAGGAGACATCTCACAGGCTTCTAAGAAATAGCCAATTATGGCTTTATCAATAGTAGAGGCAGAGTATGTGGCAGCTACAACAACAACATGTCAAGCGGTATGGATGAGAAGAATGTTGAGAGATTTGTGTCATGAATAGGTAAAAGGAACAACAGTTTATTGTGATAATAGCTCAACAATAGCTTTATCTAAGAATTCAGTGTTTCATAAAAGAGCAAAACACATTGATGCAAAGTATCACTAAATCAGAGAATTGGTGACCAATGGAGAAGTTTTTTTGAAGCATTGCAGAACAGAAGAATAGTTTGTAGATATTTTGACAAAACCATTGGGGCAGAAAAGTTTTAATTTTATCAAAGAATTTCTGGGAATGCATGATAACAAAAATTGTGATTAAGGGAAGTGTTGGAATTTACTCCCAACTGCAACCTAAACAGCAGGATAGAAAACATCAATTTTTGATGTGAATTTGAAGGACACATCAGCAGAAATTTTGGTTTGGTTGTGCACTTAACTTGTGCATTGATTTTACTCTTTAAAACCCCTACAAACATTCGTTCTCCTTACAGTGTCGTAGCCCCTCCAGATTTGAGAATCGTTGTTTAAAACCACGCAACCTCCTGCCATAAAAGCCCTCGAACCAATCGCATTTAAAAGGTGCGCCATTTGTTTTGTTTGAATTTAAACCATCCCATGTAAGTTTTTGTGGACCTCGCAGGTCCACGTCACCCCATCCTCAACTAATCACATGCCTATCGCAACCTCTGGCGGTTGCATCATCCCACAATCAAAACCCATGTGACAAACACAACCCCACCTTCCAACTCATCAATCTCCCATGACCAATCAAAACCTTTTCGCAAGTTTTCATGCTGACATCATTGTCCCTTCATGATCGCGTGATAACTGCGACCCCACCAGTGCCAGCTCACCTTCCCACCAACCAATTGCACACCGTCACAAGGTTTAAACGCCCAGTCATATGGCACATTAAACGATGCGATAAACCATCGCATTTCTTCTCCTGTTCACTTATCGCACAGATTGAAGTTGACATCATCCAGCACAGGGTTCGATGCGATAAACGTATCGCATTGTAATTGTAATGTTTTTGTAATACACCGTGACATAAGTTTTATTTTATATAAAGATTTAAACTTAGGGTTAATATTTTAAATATGTATTATAAAAATATATATACGTATATGTTTACAATACAAAAGACAACGAGTAGTGAGCATATGTTGTGTAGTAGCGCATGTAGTGAGTAGAATAGATTGTGTGAGACAGTGTGCGAAATAGAGTAGAGAAGCAAACTCATTTGAAAAATCCAGAATAGCAGTTCTGAAGACAGAAAAGAAATTTGTAATAGATGAACGGCAGATGAATGAAAGATAGTTTTTTTTGTTCTCCACTATGTATGATTTGATTTTACGCTCCATCTGCAAGTATTTTTTTTGTTGCTCTCTATGTGTTTAGAAGAGGAATTTTGTTTCCTCTGTTGTTAAGGGATTCTCAGAAATTCTGACATCTTCGTTGTTATCCTTCGAGAGAAGGCCTTTGTAAAATGTGGTAGTGGAAAGGTTGTTGAAAGTGGTCCTAACGACCATATTTTCATTTACTACGCCGACCATGGAACAACAGGAATACTCAGTGAGTAATAAATATCACAAGATGTAATCTATAATTGACTATATTAGTGTTTACTTCATCAGTATTCATGAAAAACTCTTTGAACTTCCCTAGGCCATGGTAACTCTCTGAGCTTAAAGGGGCGTGTAGCTTCAAATTTGTATGAAACCAAAAAAAAAAAAAAAATTAATGCCGTGATTAACATAGCTTCAAAGTTGTATGAAACCAAAAAATACCAAAAAAAGTTTGATGCAGTGATTATTATCAATACAAATAATTTTAATGCATTTTTCTTTCAATATTTGTAGATTATCTTAAATACAAAGAAAAATTTAATGTTGGGAATATGTAAATATTGATATTACCAAGGCAAGATTTTCTTATTGAATATTATATAGTCAATTTTTTTCCATAATTCGAATAAGATTTGAATTCCTATTCATATTAGAATTTGAATTTGATAACTATGCAATAAAGCCAAGGAAAACTTCATCAATTGATATTCATGTTAATTGCTGAGAAATCTTTCCTGAGGTTTGAAAACACCAAATTACTGGTGGGAATAATAAATACTTTGAAAATCTACAGTAATCATCTTTGTATCATCAATGTTTCAAATAGTGAACGGGATCCATCTTCCAGACAAAAGCAATGATTTCACTATTAAACCATGCAAAAAACAGAGGAAACGATTTTACTGTTAAACAATGAAAAACTATTTGGTAAACCATGATAACTATTTTGAAAAGAATTTTTATTTCCAAAATAAATTTTTAAAGTTTCGTCAAAACTAAGTTGTACATAACATCAATAGTTTTCAATATAATGCTAGAAGATTGGTCAATTCAATTCCTTCTTTTTGTAAAAATTCACCTAGTTGGTCATTTTATTGCAAAATTAATCTGTAATTTGTTGCTCATACACAACGTTCTTCCATTCTCTTCGAGATCTATTCACGAGATTTCCTGAAATGAGTTGCAGTGATGCCTAATGGTTCTTTTATCTATGAAAATTATTTTATCGATGTTTTGAAGAAGAAACATGTTGCTGACAATTACAAAAAGATGGCAAGTAGCACTTAAACTAATTGTCACCTTCTGCGTTTCAAATTTCCAGGTTTCATGTTGGAAATGTGTCTAGTACCAACCCTTCATATTTTTGTATCTCCAGACACACAACTTCCAGATTTTTGATTTTTTATCAATTTTCTATATCCTAATAAACTACAGAACACCCCAGCATCAGATGCAGAGTTTCTTTCCATATAAAGCATTGAAAGTTTGTTTTACACAATTTCAGTCAATCTTTTTTCAAGACTTGATATAATCTGTTTCAGGAGTCAAGTAATTTATGTTGAAGCATGTGAAAGTGGAAGTAATTTTTAGGGTATACTTCCAAAGGGCATGAATATATATGTTACAACATCAGCCAATCCAACAGAAAGCAGTTGGGGAACCTACTGTTCTACTCCAAAATATGACGTATGCCTTGGAGACTTGTATAGTGTATCTTGGATGGAAGACAGGTTTGGCTGTGGATTTCAATATTGATCGTCCCCGTAGAAAGGCTTTCACTAGGGGTCTTTATACTGACTTACCTTTTCTATTGGCAGTGAAGTGCATAATATGATGAAGGAAACCTTAGAGCATCAATATCAAGTAGTAAGTGTATTCAAAGGCCCCTTATCTCTCTATGGTGCATACATGATAGCAGATCTTATGAACTCATCGAATGGTGTCCTATAAAATATTAGATGTGGTGTTTATTGAAATATATCCAACTGTTATGTCATATGAGTACTTTCTGATGATGCACATAAGATGATCTACTCATTACCAACCACTGTCCTCATTCCAAATCCCCTCTTGATGCAGGAGCATCCAGCTCCGAGGAGACAGGAGATGGTTGACCGTCTCAGTTGATTGTTTTTATTTACAATTTTATGGATAGGTTGTTAAGCCTGTGTTTATTTCTGTTATTTATTAGTTTAGTTTAACAGTTGGATAGAAACTGCAAGACTAGGAACATAAACTGTTTTTCTTTAATTAGTTAGAGATGGTTTTCTTTTAAACAAAATACATTGGGTAGGATAAGTTCGGTTGACAGGGTAACCGTAAAACTGAAAAACGGTTTTATGCCTACTGTTATAAAAATGAAAAGAAATGATAGGTAGGGGTTCGGAGTTGTTTTCAAGGAGAGGAGAGAATATTGAAAAATGTGATACTCTGCAACCAGTATTATATTCTGCCAGAAGTGCAATACAAGAATGTGCATTTCAAACTCAGAAGTATTTTATTTTATTTCCTGTTAAATGATTTGTAATCACAGAATGTGTTTTTATACAAACGAAATAAGTTTCTAGACTTGAAATTGAGTAGTTACGTGCTGTGTGTGAGGGAAGCAAATAGTTGTGTCTTTTACATCATGCATTAACAGGACACAGGAACAGAAGTGACATAGACGCAGTCACATGGAGTAAACAATATCTCTGTTCGTCAAGACAAACAAAAGGAGGAGCAACCTACAACAAAACAGGTGAGATTTATACATTCAAACACTGAAGCATTTAATTCAAGAAACTTTACAGATAATCATCTTATTTTCATATACCAGTCGTCCTTAAAATAAGTTCAACAAAATTCCGACTCAGTCAAATAGTATAGCGAGCCAACACAATTTAGATAAGGGTTTGAAACCCGAAATTTATCGCTTCAGTCATAAAAGGAAAAACAACCATACAACCCTAGCAAGGGTTTGAAACCAGAAGTTGCCACAGTCACAAACGAACGCATAGATACAGCGTTTCCAGACCGACAGAAGAGTACACCCAGAAAACTTGCCCACCAACAGAGTTTGGTTATGGAGCAGAAATACCAGAAAGAGAAACAAGTCTTGAGAACAGTTAGCCACGAGGTTCGAAAGGAGAGACCCTACCGGAGGGTTTGAAACGCCGAGTGAACGAACCAGGGTTTCGCCAGGAGAAACCTGCACATGGGAAACGACCACCAAATTTGAGTTAGAGCGTGGTCCAAAGATAAGCATTCATTTAAGCCTACAGGAAAACAAAGAAACGAAACACAGTCAGAGCAGAACCTTACCAGGGTTTTGGGTTGGAGCAGAGGCAAATCGACAAGGTTTCCACCGGAGCAGCCATCACTGGTACACGAAGGAGCCGAGGGGTTAGGGTTAAGAAAAACAGTGGCACGGAGTGAAATCGGAAGGAGTAAGTTACCTGTTGCTCCTTCGGATGCCGAAAGAACCCTTGATGTTTTCACCCTGTCGCACCTGCAAAATGGGTTCAATAAAACAATGACATTCAATAGGAAACGAACGGAGAGAGAAGGTTAACTTGTTTGCAAACCAACCAAAAATTGACAGATATTAAAGAGTTACCGACAGCAAGTTACCAGGAAATAGCCCACAACAGCCCGACAATTAGCGCCATTAAAGAAATTGGAGAAGGCTCAGTAACCCACAGAGGTTACCCACAGAGAGAACGCGCAGATTTGTGGAGAGTATTCGCAAGAACCAGAGGCCATCAAAGGGCCAGGGAAAACCTCTCTTCTCGAACCCTCGTTTGACGAAAACAACCACAATGAAACCATTGTTCACCATTGAAAGAGCATAGCACAAAGCTCGGTGCACAGTAAATGCACCAAGGACGTGACCAATGGCATATTAAAAGTGACATTGAATCAGCACATAAAACCATTAAACCGACATACAATCCGAGTTTAATACGAAGGATGACGTGTAAAGCACAGTCATAATACCCATTGTTGAAACCATAGTCCGGAGGGTTTTATATGGTCAAACGAAATCACAAATATCACATCAAAGTTTTGGTGTTTGTTTATTCATATTATTAACAATGCCACGTGGTTGAACAAAAATATCACACCCGGAGGTTAGACCTTCGTCATTTTGGTATCAAAGAAAAGGGTTTGTACAGAACAGGAAAATGGAGGTTGGCAGAAGAGGAAGAGGTAGAGGGAGAGCAGTCCGAAGAGTGGCAGAAGAAGGGCTGCGAGAAGAGATATGGATTTTGAATCAAATATTGGCAGCAGTGGAAGCTGGGGGAAGGAGAAACCCAACAGATGATAGTGATGAAGATGTGGCAGAACCTGAAGACGAGTTCGAAGGGGTGACACCTGAACTCAGGTTGTTGAAGTCAGTTTTGCTGTCCAGTCATAAGCGAAAGCATGAGCTTTCCACTTATGACGGAAGTCTGTCGGCAGAGGTGTTATTAGATTGGCTGAGTGAAGTCAACAAATACTTTGAGTTTGAAGAAACCAGTGAAGACAAGCAGGTGAAATTCGCTGCCACCAAGCTGAAAGGCCATGCGTCCTTATGGTGGGACAACATTCTGGAAGAAAGGAAAAGGCTACATAAATAGCCTATAAGGAAGTGGGCCCGAATGGAGGCAAAACTGAAAGAGAAGTTTCTGCCCAAGGACTATCAGATCATGTTGTACAGGCAAGTACAAAATTTAAGACAACGGGGAATGACAGTCAAGGAATATACCGAGGAATTCTATACGTTGAATTTGAGGGCAGGGTACATGGAGGATACCCCAGAGAAAACAGCTAGATTCGTGAATGGACTGAGAGGGGAAGTACTGGATGAAATTGGCATCCTCTCACCCAGAACTTTGGATGAAGCATACCAGTTTGCTTTGAAGGCAGAGGAGAAAATAAACAGGAAGCAAAATGCCAGAAGGGGAGGTGGATCTGGCAGAGGAAAGGGGAAGGCTTTCGGTAAAGGCAGAGGAATAGGGTCTAATGAGGAGAGCAGCAGTTCCAAAACTGCAGGGACAGCAGAAAAGGACAGCAGCACTAGAGGAGGACGACCAGCCCAGCGAGGGAGAGGAAATGGTCGGGGCAGAGGAACTGTCCAGTGCTACAGGTGCCACAAGTGGGAGCACAAATCGTATGAATGTCCTGAAGGCGAACCAGCAAGTGGGAGAGGAGCTTATGTTGCTCAGCCTGAGGAAGCGGAAGCACCACCTCAGGAAGTGGAAAATGCACCAGAGACAGGGGAAGCCTTGGTGTTGAACAAGGTGTTGTTAAAACCAGCAAAGGAGATTATGGACCCAGATCAAAGGAAAGATTTGTTCCGGACAGTTTGCAAATCACAGGGAAAGTGTTGCAAACTGATTATTGACAGCGGGAGCACTGAAAATTTGGTGGCTACGGAAATGGTAGAGAAATTGGGATTAAAGAAGCTGAAACATCCCACTCCATACAAAGTGTCGTGGCTGCAGAAAGGACATCAACTGTTAGTTGATGAACAGTGCGAGGTGGAGTTCCAGATAGGCAGATATAAAGACAAGATTGTCTGCGATGTCATGCCAATGGATGTCTGTCACATACTGTTAGGGAGGCCCTGGCAGTTTGATAGGAAAGTGGTTCATGATGGAGGAATGAACTGTTACAAGTTTGTTAAAGATGGAGTCAAGCACACACTTGTACCCATCAAAGAGGAAGGTACAACAGAAGCTAGTGGAGTAAAAGCACTGCTGATGGGAAGAAAAGAATTCTTGAAACAGATTGAAGATAATGATGTGAATTTTGCTGTTGTGCGGAGACCGAGGATAGTGGTACTGCACACAAATATTTCAGACTTACCCGAGGAGATCCAGGATGTGTTGCAGGAATTCGGAGACATCATAGTGGATGATCTTCCGAATGAACTTCCCCCCAAGAGAGGTATCAGTCACTGTATTGACTTTATACCAGGAGCTAGTTTTCCGAATAAGGCAGCCTATCGCATGAGTCCCAAGGACCATGAGGAGATTAGGAATCAGGTACAGGAGTTGCTGGATAAAGTGCTGATTAGAGAGAGCATGAGCCCCTGTGCAGTCCCAACAGTTTTAGCTCCAAAGAAGGGAGGCGAATGGCGGATGTGTACAGATTTAAGAGCCATTAATAAAATTACTATTCGATACAGGTTTCCATTGCCTAGAATGGATGATATGATGGACTGTTTGAGCGGGGCAGCTTATTTTTCAAAAATTGATTTGAAGAGTGGATACCACCAGATTCGGATTCGGGAGGGAGAAGAGTGCAAAACAGCTTTCAAGACGAATGAAGGGCTGTACGAGTGGCTGGTAATTCCATTTGGGCTAAGTAATGCCCCCAGTACTTTTATGCGCCTAATGAATGAAGTGCTGAAAGAATTCATTGGGAAGTTTGTAATTGTTTATTTAGATGATATACTGATTTTTAGCAAAACCAGAGAAGAACATTTCAGACATGTTCGAAGTGTGATGAGGAAGCTGCAGCAAAACAAGCTGCTGATTAATCTGAAGAAGTGTACCTTCTTTCAGCAGGAGTTAATATATTTGGGGTTTTTAATAGCAGAAAACGAGCTGAAGATGGATCCAGAAAAGATTGCAGCTATAGTTAGCTGGCCATCCCCAAAGAGTTTGTTTGAAGTCCGAAGTTTTCACGGAATAGCAAGTTTTTACAGGAAATTCATCAGGAATTTCAGTGGGATTTGCGCACCTATGTTGGATACGATCAAGAAGGCAAATCAGCCTTTTCACTGGACAGAGGCAGCGGAGAAGAGTTTTCAGACTTTAAAGGGAAAGATCACAGAAAGGCCGATATTAAGGCTGCCTGACTTCAAAAAAAAATTCCAAGTTCGTTGTGATGCCAGTGGTACAGCCATTGGGGCAGTACTTAGTTAGGAAGATAGACCAATTGCATATTTCAGCGAAAAACTAAATGAGAGTAGACAGAAGTACTCAACTTATGACAAGGAATTCTACGCAGTTGTTCAAGCGTTAAAGCATTGGAGACATTACCTATTGGGTAATGAGTTCGTTTTGTTTTCAGATAATTCTGCGTTACAGTACATCATGCAGCAGCATAAACTGAACCAGAAACATGCAGAATGGGTTGAGTATCTGCAGAGTTTTACTTTTGTGTTGAAACATATCAGTGGGCAAGCCAACAAGGTGGCAGATGCTTTGAGTAGGAGGAATTTACTTTTACAGGAAAGTACAATGCAGGTGTTGGGTTTTGAACACCTGAGGGATCTGTATCAGACAGATGCCGATTTTAAGGAGGCCTATGAGGCCTGCCAAAACCCTCTGTTAAGAAATAGTAGTCCCTGGTTGGACTGTAATTTACAGGAGGGATTTTTGTTCAAGGGAGGACAGTTGTGCATTCTCGACTGTTCAATGCGGGAGAACATTATTCGGGAGAAGCATAGTGGAGGTCTAGCCGGACATTTCGGTATAGAAAAAACTTTTTCACAGGTTGAACACTTTTATTTTTGGCCAAGGTTGCGACGAGACGTACAGAGATATGTGAGCAGGTGCAAAACGTGTTAATTGGCGAAGGGTCATAGTCAAAATGCAGGGCTTTATATGCCACTACCCATTCCGAGCAGACCATGGGACTCAGTTAGCCTGGACTTTGTCTTGGGTTTGCCTAAGACACAGCGAGGTTTCGATTCAGTAATGGTGGTAGTGGATCGTTTTTCAAAAATGGCACATTTTATACCCTGCAGGAAGACCAGTGATGCTACTCACGTAGCGCACTTGTTTTTCACAGAGATCGTTAGACTGCATGGTCTACCAAGATCCATCGTTTCCGACAGGGATGTGAAGTTCACCGGGCATTTTTGGCAAACCCTGTGGAAAAATTTGGATACTCAGTTACAGTTCAGCTCTACTTACCACCCTCAGATTGACGGGCAGACTGAAGTGGTGAACAGGAGTCTGGGAAATCTGCTGCGGAGTCTAATAGGAGAAAATTCGCGGATGTGGGACCGTGTGCTTGCTCAGGCGGAGTTCACGTATAACGATTCGCTGAATCGTAGCACATGTTACAGTCCTTTCCAAATCTTGTATGGCATGCATCCTCGCAGAGTGCATGAACTACGAGACTTGGGAAAACTTGAAAAACGAAGTGCAGATGGGGAAGATTTTTCCCAAGCAATGAGCGACTTACATGAACAAGTGAAACTGAAGTTGCAGGACAGCAGTCAGAAATATAAGCAGAGGGCAGATTTGAAAAGACGGGAAGTTCAGTTTAATGTGGGGGACGAAGTCCTTGCACACCTGCGCAAGGAACGGTTTCCGAAACGGGAATATAACAAGCTGAAATTCAAGAAAATTGGCCC
Source organism: Pinus albicaulis (assembly GCA_034641835.2). Taxonomy (NCBI): domain Eukaryota; kingdom Viridiplantae; phylum Streptophyta; class Pinopsida; order Pinales; family Pinaceae; genus Pinus; species Pinus albicaulis. The sequence continues at coordinate 61,936 of JAXQQM020072652.1, forward strand.
TTGCAAGATTATTCGCAAGTTTTCTGCAAACGCATATGAGTTGCAGTTGCCGCCAGGGATAGGGATTTCACCCATTTTTAACGTGGCATATCTATTTCCTTATGTTGCTGATCCTAAAGATAACGCAACAGGAAGGCCGACGCGGGACACCAAGTTTGATGAGGATTCTTGGATGAGACAGATGCCTACGGCACAACCCCCTGAGATCGAGAGTATTCTCGACACACAGGTAGCCAAACGCACATGTAGGAAGGAATATCTGCAATACTTAGTCAAGTGGAAGAACCGTCCAATTGAGGACAGTTCGTGGCTCGACGTGACGCAGATACAGAAGGCAGGCTACTCAGTCGATGATCTCATGGAGCGGAGCCATGACTTTTTGCCACCCCGGGAGCCTGATGCAGGAGCATCCAGCTCCGAGGAGACAGGAGATGGTTGACCGTCTCAGTTGATTGTTTTTATTTACAAGTTTATGGATAGGTTGTTAAGCCTGTGTTTATTTCTGTTATTTATTAGTTTAGTTTAACAGTTGGATAGAAACTGCAAGACTAGGAACATAAACTGTTTTTCTTTAATTAGTTAGAGATGGTTTTCTTTTAAACAAAATACATTGGGTAGGATAAGTTCAGTTGACAGGGTAACTGTAAAACTGAAAAACGGTTTTATGCCTACTGTTATAAAAATGAAAAGAAATGATAGGTAGGGGTTCGGAGTTGTTTTCAAGGAGAGGAGAGAATATTGAAAAACGTGATACTCTGCAACCAGTATTATATTCTGCCAGAAGTACAATACAAGAATGTGCATTTCAAACTCAGAAGTATTTTATTTTATTTCCTGTTAAATGATTTGTAATCACAGAATGTGTTTTTATACAAACGAAATAAGTTTCTAGACTTGAAATTGAGTAGTTACGTGTTGTGTGTGAGGGAAGCAAATAGCTGTGTCTTTTACATCATGCATTAACAGGACACAGGAACAGAAGTGACATAGACACAGTCACATGGAGTAAACAATATCTCTGTTCGTCAAGACAAACAAAATGAGGAGCAACCTACAACGAAACAGGTGAGATTTATACATTCAAACACTGAAGCATTTAATTCAAGAAACTTTACAGATAATCATCTTATTTTCATATACCAGTCGTCCTTAAAATAAGTTCAACAAAATTCCGACTCAGTCAAATAGTATAGCGAGCCAACACAGTTTATATAAGGGTTTGAAACCAAAAGTTTCCACAGTCACAAACGAACGCATAGATACAGCGTTTCCAGACCGACAGAAGAGTACACCCAGAAAACTTGCCCACCAACAGAGTTTGGTTACGGAGCAGAAATACTAGAAAGAGAAACAAGTCTTGAGAACAGTTAGCCACGAGGTTTGAAAGGAGAGACCCTACCGGAGGGTTTGAAATGCCGAGTGAACGAACCGGGGTTTCGCCACGAGAAACCTGCACATGGGAAACGACCACCAAATTTGAGTTAGAGCGTGGTCCAAAGATAAGCATTCATTTAAGCCTACAGGAAAACAAAGAAACGAAACACAGTCAAAGCAGAACCTTACCAGGGTTTTGGGTTGGAGCAGAGGCAAATCGACAGGGTTTCCACCGGAGCAGCCATCACTGGTACACGAAGGAGCCGAGGGGTTAGGGTTAAGAAAAATAGTGGCGCGGAGTGAAATCGGAAGGAGTAAGTTACCTGTTGCTCCTTCGGATGCCGGAAGAACCCTTGATGTTTTCACCCTGTCGCACCTGCAAAATGGGTTCAATAACACAATGACATTCAACAGGAAACGAACGGAGAGAGAAGGTTAACCTGTTTGCAAACCAACCAAAAACTGACAGATATTAAAGAGTTACCGACAGCAAGTTACCAGGAAATAGCCCACAACAGCCCGACAGTTAGCGCCATTAAAGAAATTGGAGAAGGCTCAGTAACCCATAGAGGTTACCCACAGAGAGAACGCACAGATTTGTGGAGAGTATTCGAAAGAACCAGAGGCCATCAAAGGGCCGGGGAAAACCTCTCTTCTCGAACCCTCGGTCGACGAAAACAACCACAATGAAACCATTGTTCACCATTGAAAGAGCATAGCACAAAGCTCGGTGCACAGTAAATGCGCCAAGGACGTGACCAATGGCATATTAAAAGCGACATTGAATCAGCACATAAAACTATTAAACCAACATACAATCTGAGTTTAATACGAAGGATGACGTGTAAAGCACAGTCATAATACCCATTGTTGAAACCATAGTCCGGAGGGTTTTATATGGTCAAACGAAATCACAAATATCACATCAAAGTTTTGGTGTTTGTTTATTCATATTATTAACAACGCCACGTGGTTGAACAGAAATATCACACCCGGAGGTTAGACCTTCGTCACCTCTACATACCTGTACATAATCATACATAATCATTGCATAATGTTTCATAGTTTTATGTTACTAATGGAAAACCAGGCCCTCTAGAGCTTCCCAATTGAAGCTGAATATTTTGGGCTTCATAATGTAGGATTTATCCACCAAAATCTAGTATTGTTCTGTTATATTTTGTGGTTGCAATTACTATATTAAATTGTAGAATAGATTATATTTATGGCATAAACAGTTTATGATTTTAATCCACTTCTTGCATGCATTTAATATAATAGTTTTATTTCATAGAAATATTCAAATTACTATTATTGATTTTTTCCACATCTAGTACCATGCACGATGTCTAGATTCTTTCATTAAAGATCATGATATATCCAGTTACAAAAAGTACATGTAGTATATATCAACTAAGTAAAATTTAATAATACAATTATTCAACTCTATTTTATGTTACATATTTTAACTTATTCCATTACATTTCTTATTATTGTTGTTATTATTTTAAGCTTTAATGTTGATGGGCATGTATTTTATAGGTGAAGAAAATGACAACCGACAATCAAACATATATAATGGGTTCCCATGTGATGCAATATGGTGACATACCCATAGCCAAATATTCATTATCCTTGTACATAGGATTTGACCCTACAAATACTCATGCCACCTTTGGGAATAGTTTTCCACAATATTTGAGAGAGAGATGCTGAAACTATAAATCAGTGGGATGTGGATCTTCTCTACCTATGGAAAAAGGTTAGTAAAGATTACTAGCTTGAAGAATTATTTTTCCATTATGAAAAGTAGTATCAAATTAAGTTTCACAATATGAAATTGTTTTAGCAATCCAACACTTACATCATTCACTTTTTTATGAAACATGAATCTAGAATAATTTAGAATAATATTTGGGGTTATTTTGTTCATTTATTATATTGTCTTATTAAATGAAATAGAGGGAATATTTTAGACCGTCACGATGTTACTATCTTTAAGAATAGAAATTGATATCCTCCCTACTTGCAGTATAAAATATCCAAGCCTGATTCCATAGAAAAGTTGGAAGCTCAACAAGAATTGATTGATTCCATGACATATCAGTTGCACTTGGACAAAAGCATAAACTTGATTGGAAAACTTTTATTTGGATTAGAAATGGGTACTGCAGTGTTGAATGTTGTGCAACCATTTGGGAAACCTTTGGTTGATGATTTGGACTATCTTAAAACCATGGTAATATTTAAATATTAGAGGGTATTATGTATCTCTCTTATTATGCAACCTACAAAATTGTAGAAAAATGGCATTATAATTGTTCAAGGATTGTTTGCAACATATTCCTTGTAAATATCTAATAGTAACATTGATAAGTAGTTCCTAACCCTAGTGATAGGGTATAAAGTATCTTCCACATTTTAGACTATACAAATCGTAATGCTAGTTATTAATATTGCTTGAATGTGACAGGTAAGCACATTTCAATCCCATTGTGGATCACTCTCTCAGTACGGAATGAAACACATGCATGTTCTAGCAAATATTTGTAACAAAAAGGTTAGTGTGGATACTATGGCTGAAGTTTCTAAAAAAGCGTGCACATAAATAAATCTGATATGAGAAATGTAAGTCACTCCAAGTTGGTTATATTGATCAGTTACTTCATATGAATTTGGTGGGATTTCCAAGCATATTTTAATGTATGAAAATTTAGATTTTGGAGATAAATCTTGCACATATTAAAATATTGTGCTCTTGTATCTCAGGTTGGCAGTGAAGGCTCAAAGTACAACAAAGATAAAAAAAATGATTCAAAAAAACAATTTAAAAGCATTATATGTAAGCGAGTTTATGTGCTTTTCTATTATTCATGTGAATATTCATGGCAATACTGCTATTTGACATTTTAGCACTTTTTTGTGTGTCTAGATTCAATGTCCAAATTTGTAATATCTTAAGTGGTAATAGGAACTCATAGTAGAGAAAGATTGCAACTTCCTTAGATGTGCTGATACATATTTAAATACATAATTTGAGATTATATGACTACCTTCAACTCATGTTGTGATATATATGTTGATTGTAGAAATCTGTAATACCCTTTTCATAGAAGATTCTATAAAAATTTATATATTTACATGAGTAAAATTAGAATTAAATGTTTCCATCAAAAAATCGGTGGGAAGTTTAATGAGTTCTTGAAAACTAATAAAACTAACTAAAAGACACTCATATATTACACACAATGGTGTATGTGTAAACACACACACACATATTAAATTAAATTACTCTATTAAATAGAGTTTTCCAGATCTAACTTATTCCTAAGTTAGAAGGAGAGGTTGAGAGAATTTCTCAACCATCACAAACCAACTTCTCAAATATAGGATGTAAGCTTTAATTCCAACATCCCCTCTTAATGCTTACATTACATAACTTTATTGAAAACACAAGCATTCTTTATCTTATCAGTAAATGCTCCATCAAGTTGTCTCATAACCCTCGTAAAGGTGTAGACAGCAAGTTGGATTCCCGAGTTCAGCTCCTGAACTCCCGAATCAATGACCTCCCGAAGTCAATTACTGGACAGCATCCGAAACTGTCACATAACCTCATTAGGAGACCACTCCACTTCTACCACCAATGAGGAATCCTTCCCTAGATCCGCAACTGCCATATTATCTCGACAACCATCCATGTTGAGCCTTACTGCCACTTGATCTCTTCAAACACAATTGATTACATGTTTGCAATAGCTGAACTCCCAGTCATTCTATGGACGAGTTCCCATCCACCGAGATACATGAGTGCTAACCGCTGTACTCGCCAGTTATCTAGAGAAGTCGTCTAGATACGGAATGTATCTAGAATCAGTTATTACATCATAAACTTTCTTCTCTGATTTGAAATTCATCATGTAATTTGAAATTTAATATATATATATATATATATATATATATATATATATATATATATATATATATATATATATATATATATATATATATAAATTAAAAATAAATAAATAAATATTAAGATAAAAAATTAAATTAAAAAATAATAATAATAAATAAATGACTTTTTTAAAATGAAAATTTAAAAATCAATTAAAAATAGATAAAATAAAAATAAAAATAAAAATATTAAATTAAAAAAACAAAACACTTTAAAAAAAAAAAAAAATTTAAAATATAAAAGTTTAATTTAAATTGAAAATATTAAATTTTATGTAATTCCTTTTATTCTTTGGTTGTTATTCTATTATTTTATTTTATTCTAGTATTTATTTATTTATTTATTAAAATAAAATACAAATTATTTATTTTTATTTTTATTTCATTTTTATTTTAATTTTAATTTTAATTTTAATTCATTCATATATTATTTTATTTTATTTTTAAATTTTATTTTATTATTTTTATTTATTTATAAATTATTTATTTTTAGTTTATGACTTTGACTTGAATTCTTTGGTTTTATTTTACTTTTTACTTGGTCATTTTATTCTTTGGTTGTTATTCTATTATTTTATTTTATTTTAGTATTTAATTATTTATTTATTAAAATAAAATACAAATTTATTTTTATTTTTATTTTTATTTCATTTTTATTTATTTTTTTCTCATGTATTAATTGATTTTATTTTATTATTTTTATTTATTTATAAATGATTTATTTTTAGTTGATGAATTTGACTTGAATTCTTTGGTTTTTATTTTATTTTTTATTGGGTTTGGTTTTATTTTTATTTTTATGATTTGGTCTTTTTATTGTTATTTTGTTATTTTTTTAATTTTATTTTAGCATTTTATTTATTGGTGTATGTATGTTAATTTATTTATTTATTAGAATAAAATACAAATAGTTTATTTTTACTTTTTGTTGTATTTTAATTCTTGTGTCTAATTTTATTCATTCATTTATTTATTAATTTATTTTATTGATTTTATTTTATTAGTCTTATTTATAAATTATGACTTTGACTTGAATTTTTTTTCTTAATAACCTATTTATTTTGTTTCTATTGGGGGAGGTAATTTAGTTTTTAGGGTTGATTTTATATGAAGGGGTAATTATGTCTTTTTATATTTATATTTATATTTTTGTTTTTTACTGTTATTAAAATAATTTTTTAGGATGGTTAGTTATATTTTTGGATTATTTTATAATTTTTCTTATTTTTGACCTTTTTTAACTCTTTAGGGTGTGACCATTGCTTCTCTTCTCCTGGTATAAATGTGTATGTCAAATCAACTAATCCTCATTGTCCTAATGATGAACTACAGTTGGTAGTTGAAACGTGTCGGTTCCAAAATTCCTTATGTGATTTTCCAGAAGATTTATAATTAAAAAATTAAAAAAAAAAAATTAAATATATAAATATTAAATTTAAATAAATTTAAAAAAGTCAAAAAATTTATTAAATTTTATTAATTTAATTTGAAAAAATAATATTAAATTTAGTAATAAAAATAAATAAATAAATCAATCAATCAAATTTAATTAAAAAAAATCAAATTAAAAAAAATTAATTTGAAAAAAAAAATCTAAGTTGCATTGCCCAGGTAGCGGTGGGGGTCGAATGCTCTGCAACCTCCCCGCCCACCCAACGGTCAACTCCCACGGCCACCTAGGCGATGCAACTCCCTTTTTTTTTTTCAAATTAAGTTAAAGAAAATTTAATTTGATTTTTTTTAATTAAATTTTAATAATTTATTTTTGTTTTTAATATTTTATTTTAATTTTATTATTATTATTTATTAAATTTTGTATTTGTTTTTTATTTAATTTAATATTTTATTTTGATATTTTATTTTGTTTTTTATTATTAAATTAATATTTGTCTTTTTAAATTAACTATTTTTTTAATTTAATAAAATTTAATTTTTTTTTTTTAATTTTTTTGGTTTTTTCTTTTTTAATTTAATATGTTTAGGTTATTTTTTTTTTAACTTCTAATTTTATATTTATTTATTAATTTTTTTTAATTTTAATTTTAAAAATCTTTTTGTTTTTTTTTTTAACTTTCATTTTATTTTTTTTTCATTTTTAAATTTTAAAATGGTTTAATTTATAAAAAGTAGACTTTTTTTTTTAATTATTTGAAAATGTTTTATTTATTTATTTATTTATTTTGGAACCTATATTAGGTGGGCGGACCTACTTATGGTTCTGTGCATGGGTTTAGCACATGGTTTTGGGCATGATGGTTTTATGTCCATGGTATTTTGTAGATCCAGTCAAGGGAACTATGATTATGTTCTAATCCAGGTTTAATGGATTGTGGTTTATGAATGCTTCGACATGTGTATATATATATATATATATTGTAACATTGAAAGGAACATAATGAAAAATCAAGCTAGTAGTCTCGGTTTTGGGATCTAGGAGAAAATCTTTGTGTATATCTGTTTTATGTTTTATGCTCTCACTATTATTTATTTTATGTTTTAATAATTTGTCTGCAAATAATTTCTGTGAAGGATTAAACCTACAATTCAATCTCTAATGGATCGGGTGGAGTCGGCTGAACAGATTCGAAAAGAGGAGCATGTTTATTTGTGGCCACCCTGGACATGATGCATTATTTTCAGTGCCAGGTCAGAGAATGAGTGGTGGTGGTCTGGTGAGGCCAAAATGACCTTGCACAAAAAGTGGAAAAGCTGGAGACTTGGCTGGCACACTTTGAAGGGCCTGTCCAGTGCAACTTTCGTCCTCCGACTCCTCCAGGAATGACCCCGAATAACCCAAATTCTATCACTTTGGATGACCAGTATGTTATCATGTGTTTTTTATGCATTGTCTATCTTTTGTTGTCTTTGGCCCTCTCATTTATGGACATTTTCCTTAGCCTCCTTTTTGTATTTTTGTCACTTGCTGCAAACATTGGTCAACAAACCTGATCAGGGTGAGACCACGTACTCTTTGTTCTACTGGATGTACATCTTTTTTACCATATGAATAGAATTTCGACTTACAAAAAAAAAGTAAAAATAAGTTGAAAAAACAAATTTAAATTAAAAAAATTATTTTAATCTTTAAATTTATTTGTGATTTATTATTTTTGAATATATATATATATGTCTGTGTTAATTTTTATTCATACTATATACATTTGAATTATATAAATGTATATATTTATAAATAATTATAATAGAAGTGCAATATTTCAATAAAATATAAAAGTTAAATATATTAAAAAAACATATATTAAATTAAAATATGTATTTTACTCTTTAAATTATGTTGTATATATTTGTGTTATACACATTTGAATTATATAAATTTATATATTTATAAACAGTTATAATAGAAGTGTAATATTTTAATAAAATATAAAAGTGATATATATATATATATATATATATATATATATATATATATATATATATATATATATATATATATATATATATATATATATATATATATACACACACACACATATATATACACACTTATAATAAAAGTGTAGTATTTCAATAAAATACAAATTAAACAAATATTTTAATCTTTAAGTTTTGTTGTCATTATATATATATATATATATATATATATATATATATATATATATATATATATATATATGAAAAATATATTTTTGATATTTGATAGGAAATAAAAAATATAATATCTTGGTTGCATAAAAACGTAGTTGATAACTTTAAAAAATAGGCTAAAAATAAAATCCCAGATATATATCTTAGACTTTAAACTTATTTTGAAATTTAACTAAATCCTATTTAAATAGAATAAAACAAATCGAAGGACAAAAAAGACAATAGATTACCATATGTGTGTTCACAAATTTTTGTCTATACCATACACACTTCAATTATATATATTTATATATTTTTAAACAATTATAGTAGAAGTATAGTATTTCAATAAAATATAAAAATTAAATATATAAAAGAAACACACACACACACACATATGTCATTGTTAAGAAAATTAAAAATTAAATTAAATTAAAAATGTAAATTGTTTTTTTGCACTTTACAACCCAATATATGGTAGGCATAAGGTAGATGTGTAGACATTAGATTTTAGACGTTAGATATAACTAATTTTTAAATTCAATGTTTTTATATTGTAATTTTGATTTTATTAATAAAATTAAGAACAATATTTTTAGATAAAATAAAATATTAATATACATATCACACTAAAATATATAACATATAAATAGTTGTTATGAGTTAACATCCATTTTACCATAGAAATTTAAAATAATGATTCTATAACCATAATTAAAATTAACTAATAAGCATATACAAATTTAATATTCACAATATAACAAGATTCTTAACCTTGAATAACATGGCTTATCCATACCACATACCCAAATGCTAAATTGTATCAAGAAAAGCCTTCATTTGACTTGTGCTTTAGTCAAATGAAGAAATTTGAATTTCCACTTCAGCAAGATGAGTTGTCAAATAGTTGGTAGGAATGACATGGGAAAATCACTCGGTTAAGTCAGTTAATTTGAGTTTCTGGGCTATAAGTAGAGTTGTGTGCAAGTTGGTGGCTAAGATCTAGATATCTAGAGGTGTTATATTTATTAAAACTCGGTTATTTGAGCTCTAGTCCAGAATAGAGTCAGTATGGCTTTAGTTGAGTAGTTTTAATTTTTGTAAACCCAACTAACTCTCAGTTAACTAGTGTATTTACTAAATTGTAACATACATCGTTAACTTCACATGGAAATGTAAGGAGATAAAAAAATTTATACAAATTACTCATGGGTAACTAACCATTCACCTTTAAATATTCCTTACTCATCATTACATAGAATGTTTACCAGTTCATAGTGTAACTTTTAGAATAGGAATAGTAAGCTCCTTAACCATTAACAACCTCCATTTTAGTACATTAACACAATTATTGTATGATGTAACCTTCCATTCATTTCATTACTCATATAGTCATCACATACTTGCCATTATGAACATCATAACAAGAAAGGAATCAACATCATCAACTTGACACAATAATCAATCACATCATTGAACACCAATATACCCTGGAAACCCCGTAGGGTGAAAACCAGCAAACATTTAATTTTATTATTAAACACTTGTGAGGGTGATCAGCCCACACTCAATGGCTTATAAGGGAGACCATCCCTTATCCATCATTTATAAAGCTTACAAGGAAATATACAAATATCTAGCTTTAAGCCATTCAATAAATATGATACCATATACCCTCTGGTCTTCATATCTTCATATCTTCACATCTTGGTGGCATGGATGTACCTACAATGGACCATTGTACATTGGACCTTCCTGCATCTCAAACTCATCTGCATGAACATTAATCATTTACCTGCCACCAAGACAAGCATAATTTTCCTTTGTACATGACAAGCATAATATTCCTTTGTACATGTCACCATCATTCCTTGCTAGGATGCCTTCAACATAAAATGATGTCAAGATTCATAAAGTATTAATCAATCATTTCACATATCTGTACTATAGTAGTTTCTCCATCTACTCATGTATATTCATGACAAGCAAGTAAAGTACCTTGACATTCTCCCTTTAACAACACATACCTCATATGTGTTGGTTATAAGTCATCACAATAACTAATGTTTCCATCGCATAAGCACACATTCCTACAAGACAATGGCTACATCTCCCAAGCTTTTCTTTAAAATAAACTGATACATCAGTTAAGATATTTATGCATGTGATTTACATAAATTTAATCAAAATAGCTAACCCTTAAGCTATTACTTTTAGTGCATGGAATACAAGCTAACATAAAAAATGTTGCTCCCATGCATGCAAATGCATGTCAATTTCAAAAGAGTCACCCTAAAGGAGTGCTTACACAATGAAGCACATAACCTCCTTCACGAGTCTTCCCAAAGAAAATCTCAATGCTAGTGAGCATGTAAACATATGTTTTCTTTTTGTAAAAATATGCAATTAAGAATATAAATACATGTCCTCTTTTCCAAAGATTGTACTAAACAATCATATTCATTGTATTTTAATACTACAAGCTATCTTTCTACATACAAATATGTATATTATTTTTCAACAAAAGTTAATACATATGTTGCATGTATATGCATGATCTTTTTCCAAAGGGAATCAACATCATAATCATGATAATATAAAATAATCACTTAGTTTGTTCATCTAAAGAATAAAAATGATTAGTTCCTTTAACCATGAATTTATTAAATAACTTAACTTTACCAACACCATTGTAAACAATCCATGGATTTATTAAATAACTAATATTTGCAAACACCATGGTAATCTACCTATGGTTTTATGAATAATTAATCTCTATCAACACCATGGAAAAACTACCCATGGTTTAATGAAACTATCCATGGATTTATTAATTAATCTTTACCATTACCATGGTAAATTATCCATGGATTTATAAAATAATTACTATTTACAACATGGTTAATGTATAGAATATTAATGTGAGAAACTTCTCTTTTCTTCTTCACTACACATGAAAATATTTCAAGAGTCACTCTCTTTAATCAATTCAAGAAAAATACTTTGGACTTGTTATCACTTCATAATTTAAATGAGTACAAAATCTCTTTTAAAATAAGAGCATTCCTCTTCTATTTTCTTGCTTATGTAAATATTTTTATTAAAGAGTTACCCTCTTTATTCTAATCAAGAAAATCTCTTTTAAAAATAAAGTACCATAACCAACCCTTATTTGGGCATAAGATCTAGATAGACCTTTAAATTAATAACAAATTTAACATGTAACCTTTGCAAACCCTTGCAAAGGAATTAACACAATGGGCTTATCTTCTACTCCCAAGATAAACACATTCTTTCGAAAATAGTCAACAGTGAATCTTTTTTCAATCAAACCCCAATAAACTAATGAAATACCATTTTCTTGGTTTATGTAACTTATCTCAAGAAATATGAGAAAGATCATTAGTAATTTTTCCTATTTTCTAATAATATTTTAGCAGAAAAACAATATGATATATATAATCTTTTCTTATATCTTTTAACTCACAAAGAGAAAGTCTATATAATAAAGAAAGTAAGCCAAATCACTTATCTTGGCAGTCGACTCATTCCAGTCGACTCTTATCAAAGAAAAGAAATTAACACCATCTATATATAATATTTTCTTATATCTTTTAACTCACAAGGAGAAAGACTATATAATAAAGAAAGTAAGCCAAAATCACTTATATTGGCAGTCGACACTTACTTTCTGAATTTATATTTCACTTGCACTAATTATGCAAAATATTTAAAAAAAATACATGGCATGATTACTTATTTTTTTCCTTGAAGAATGACCACCGTAGCAAACTTCAGTCCTTCCTTGGAGAAATTTGATTGCTCCATTCTACATAAGGAAGCGACCTTTTTCTACATTGTTTGCATTCAACTTTTGAGAATCTTTCATATTTGCAACTCAACAAATTTCTCTTGCAGATGGTGGAGGCAGAACATATTCACTATCGTTTATATAAAATCTTTGTCAACTTCGCATTGAATATATATAAAATCGGTGAAAATAGACACGTGAACTCAAATTCACTACTATGAGCCCCAAATTTAAATAAATAATCTATTCAACAAACCATAGATATGTGACACCGAATATTGTCTGAGGAACGCCATTATGTCACAGAGCACGAGCCTGGAGTTGCAAAGTTTTGAAGTCTGCATGATGTCGTCCTCTGTATAGCATAGGAAAGAAACTCATGTTCTCCATCGGCCTATTAGCGTGGGACTGAAAGCAGTTATTTCTGCTCTCAATCTTCTATCTTTCTCCACTCCATTGTCTCTCCATGGTGTCTCCAGCAATGCAGTAAAAGTTTTAACTAAAATATTATAATGCATGAGACATTAAAAAGAATCCACAACTGCCAACTGAGAACAAAATAACCATTGTGTAATGATGAAAATTTGATAGACTCCGCCATCACAGAGGATTATTAACAAAGATTCATATTAACGTTCCACAGGGAGCACAACATTAGCACGATTGGACAAAGAACCAGGTCAATAAGTCAGTTCATATGATGATAATCTCGGGAAAGGCATCCATGAATATGATGACAATATATAGAGAGAGGCATCCACGAAGAAAACTGTTAACCTCCAACGATGTAGAACGATTTGGATGGTTATCAAGAATTGGTTTTACATTAACCGAATCTTGATTTTCTTGGGTTTGAACAGTTATGTAAAAATTATTTACCAGGAGTACGTGTGTTACATACTCCCCCCCTTGAAGAGAACACCGTCCTCGGTGTGCTTCTCTCTCTGAAATTGAAACTTATACTCATGATATAGTGATATAAACAACCCAAAGGGGCTCCTTCCCCTTGGCCATGAGACACTTTCGTTTCCTTAAATGCCATTAATTGAAACAATAATGTTTTTATCCATATTCATAAGCATGTATAGTGCAAAGAAAATTTCATTTCCATTTCTACTGCTTATCCCTTATTCAATTCACAAAAGTATAGAAAATTCTCTATACGAACTTACCAATTACTATTGTTAGAAATGATGGCTTTTACACAACCTCTCATCGAATGGTTGAATACCCATCAACACTTCTTGGAAAGAGCCTGTAATGTATGACTAACAATTCAATCACATTAGTCATATAGTTTCAATCAAATGAAAATACTTGCAACTAACAAACATTATTGCAATATAAAGAGATGTTTTAATCAAAGTACTTCCATAAGTACTCAAAGAGAACCAACCCTCTCATCAATGCATCACGTGCACACTATCTTAGCTCCTGCTAAAGACATCCATAGAGTACTTCAAAAGGTACTCAGAGAGCACCTAGCTCTCTTCATCATACCAATGGTCAATCCATGCGCCATAGGAATATCCTAGCATCTGCTAAGACATTCAAACAAATTAGTAATATTATAAATGAACTTATACATTCAGTAATTCATTTTCTGAGTGCTAAGTTCCTCTTCTCTTATTATCTACGTAGTATATTTACACAATCTTATAAAACTTCATTTTAATACAACACATAACTTTTTACTTAACTTGTTCCACTATGAGAACCACAATGGTAAACAAAATGCTCCTCCTAATCCATAGGATTGAGTAATTTTTTTCATATCCAGATAGTCAATATTTCCACACTAAAATTATTTATACTTATCTAAAATTTATTCTTTCAAGCTGTGGTCCTCCCAACCATCAAGTGAGGCAATTACATCCTCCGCTTGCCCCCTAGCTCTAGAATCTGGACAGTGCCATGGGTTAACAGTGGATTCCTCTGCTATGACCTCGAGATGGCCAATCCAGTCACACTCAGATATTTTTGGCTTTACAAGGGTTGTTGTAAGCTATTTTCAACTGGTCCCAATTAGCTCGAGAAAATACTCCCCCTTTACCAATTTCACAGAATGCCTACTCCTCCCTGGGGATCCAGCTTTATCCTCAGAGGAGTAGGTAACTGCCTTTCCAATTGTCCCCAACCACTTCCTATTCTTGGAAAATTTTTTACCATCAGCTTAGAAATATTTTCTTTTCATTAATTAATTTCAGCAAATTAAATAACTTGCTTTATCAACAGTGACGATTTAAGTTTTTCTTGTCAAATAAAAGAGAATTAAACAAATTGTCTTGAACTAGTTAATACTAGTTAACTTTAATGAAGCTGTCACAACTTCCCCCATGGAAGTAACATATATGTGTTGTACATTAAAACATGATACTTTAACGTTTACTGTTGCAACTCACATTTCAATGCTTGCGATGCTTTATTTTTACAGATTTTCTATTTCCATTAAGCTACTCATGCTTACAATAAGAAACAATGCTAATCGTAAATATGCATTTCTCAAGCACATATTGTCTTATGCAATCATTTTAAGTTCCTGCATAAAATGTTGTTATGCATACCAATATATATAAATATTCATTAATGCGTATGTGTCAATAACGATTAAGGTATGAGTGCAAACATTTCCAATTCCCATAATGTTCCATTCCCACAGACTGACACACGAAGTAATTATCATAATCACTTGTTCACAAATTTCAAATAGATTTAGTCAAAATCGATTCGTGCATATAACTTCCATTAGTTATTAACTCATAACTAATCAATTCTATTAATAATTTTAATGCATCCATGACGACTCATGCAAACACTAGTCAGTCAACTAGTCATTTAGTTAAGTTTCACAACTTGACCCATTAAGAGGTTTTATTCTATTTAATTTTAACACTATATCATCTTTTTAAAGTAGTGCTGGTAACTTTAGAAATTTTATTGCATGAAAAAACAATTGCTTCTTTTCAAGCTCAAATGAAAAGTAACTATTTTTTTTTCTTTCATGCTTTTATACTTTATTTCCTAAAGAAATAAAGCATAATACACATATTAATCTCATATGCATATTCTTATCCGAAAAAAGTATATTATAATAGCATGTACTTTTTTTAAGAACTCTCTTAAATGGAAGATAATCTTATGCAATGCCATGTATGTAACAATTCATTTTTAAAAGAATCAACATGCATATGCATAGTCTTCTTAAAATAAAATAAAATAAAATACTTATCTTTATTTCATTTGAAGAAATTTTCTCCCTACTGTAGTGCTCATCCCCATCAGGAATTCACATTGCTCCTCTACAACAATGTTTTCTTTTAGCAGCATCGATAATATTTTATAGCATGATTAGATAAAACCTTAGTCAATAAATAATCAATCCTTAATCAATAAATAATCAATCTTTGAGTGATCCTTTAACACCTATACATGTGCATACATAAGATGTGAATGCAATGTCACAGCATGCTTTCTTCTAACATCTCTACATTAGTGTGAGTAACTAATTATCAATTCATGTCAAATAACTCCCACATTATTATGAAATTTTTTACACACGCCCACATTCGTACAAGACAAATCACTATATCTGTTCCGAAATTCCTTTAATGGAAAATGACACAATGTGCATTCGCTTTACTTAAACTTTAACAAAAGAACCACCACTTCAGATTTTGCCTATGGAACATGCAAATATAATAAAGCTAGCACATTGGCTGTTGTTCCTATGCATACAATACATAAAGATTCTAATCTTAATTTCCCAATAGAGTACTTAACATAATTGAGTAGGCACACTCATGATTCCTCTTCGAGGACACATAACATAATGGGCATGCAAAACATGGTTTTCTTTTCCATAAAACTAATGGAATAAAACATAAGAATACATACCTTATTCTCGAAATATTATACCCACATTAGCCATGTATATATATTTCAAGGAAACCAAAACATTACTTCAGTTTTTGTACATGTAATTCATCTTCTTTTCCAAAGAATCTTTTCTAAAGTATGATAACAAAACATGTTATCATTTCCACATATAGACTTATGTTCTTTCTGATGAAATATAATACAACTATTGCATGCAAAGAACCTTGTTCCTCTATGATTCTACATGCAAGTTGCTCATGCTTTGCTTCCAAGAATTTACCATAGATAGCCTCTTTTATGCATAAAAACTATGCAACACTAACAAGGTTAACTTAACCTTTAATATACCTAAATCAAGAAGTTGACATAATCCATCTAGCAATGTAGTATATTCAATAGGTTATTCTCTTTAGCTTATATTTATTTTCAAGAAAAGAACTTGGATTCCTTATCATTTAACACACCGGTATGAAATCCCTTTAAAAAGAAAACAAACTTCCTATCTTTTCTTAAATAAGATATATATAAAGGCAAGCAATTTTACTTATTTATGTTTTACTACTGCTCACACCTTTCAAGATACATACTAGTAATCTTTGCAAGAACTCACATGGGTTCTTCTCAGCAAAACTAGCATAGTAGTTTGGTCTTTTACCATGGTATATCTTTCTAAAATATTATCATATTAGCAATGCTTTATTACTTTCCAAAAGAACTAGCACAATCTTGCATATTAAGTAAAACCACATTTTACTCTATATTTGTCTCTTTTAGTTGCAAGATTCACATGCAAGAATTATTTCAATATTTCTCTCCCAGAAAAATTCAAATGTATATTAGTCTAAATTTTTCAAGAAAAACACGCACATGTTTCATTTTCAAGAAACTAAATTCCCATCTCCTTTCATGAAAACTTCAACACAACAATGGAATTCTTACGTATATGGAAAAGACATATCATTTTTAAAAAAACTCTAACTTCATTGTTATTTACTTTATACGCATTCGAATTTCCATAAATGTAATAACTATTGTTTCAAGAAAAGAAAGATAATAATACCTATCTCTTGAAACTCTTTGTTCAACCTGGATTAGAGATGTGATGCCTTCCTTCACAGACGCACATTGCATCTCGGATCTCTTAATTCCTTTTTTCTGAACAAATCCCAAAGGCACCAGTGTTGCAACCTTTAGCTCTGATACCACTTGTAACATACACCGATAACTTCACATGGAAATGTAAGGAGTTAAAAAAAAAAATTATGCAAGTTACTCATGGTTAACTATCCATTCACTATTAGATATTCCTTACTCATCATTACATATAATGTTTACCAATTCATAATGTAACTTTAGAATAAAAATACTAAGCTCCTTAACCATTAAGAACCTCTATTACAATACAATAACATAATATTGTATCATGTAACCTTCCATTCATTTCATTACTGATATAGTCATCACATACTTGCCATTATGAACATCATAACAAGAAAGGAATCAACATCATCAACTTGACACAATAATCAATCACATCATTGAACACCAATATACCCTAGAAACCCCGTAGGGTGAAAACCAACAAACGTTTAATTTTATTATTAAACGCTCGTGAGGGTGATCAACCCTCACTCAATGGCTTATAAGGGAGACCATCCCTTAACCATCGTTTATAAATCTTACAAGGAAATATACAAATATCTAGCTTAAAGCCATTACAATAAATATGATACCATTTACCCTCTGGTCTTCATATCTTCATAACTTCACATCTTGGTGGCATGGATGTACCTACAATGGGCCATCGTACATTGGACCTTCCTGCAACTCGCACTCATCTGCATGAATATTAATCATTTACCTGCGACCAGGACAAGCATAATTTTCCTTTGTACATGACAAGCATAATATTCCTTTATACATGTCACCATCATTCCCTGCTATGATGCCTTCAACATAAAATGATGTCAAGATTCATAAAGTATTAATCAATCATTTCACATATCTGTACTATAGTAGTTTCTCCATCTACTCATGTATATTCATGACAAGCAAGTAAAGTACCTTGACATTCTCCCTTTAACAACACATACCTCATATGTGTTGGTTATAATTCATCACAATAACTAATGTTTCTGTCTCATAAGCACACATTCCTGCAAGAAAATGGCTACATCTCCCAAGCTTTTCTTTAAAATAAACTGATACATTAGTTAAGATATGTATGCATGTGATTTACATAAATTTAATCAAAATATCTAACCCTTAAGCTATTACTTTTAGTGCATGGAATGCAAGCTAACATAACAAATGTTGCTCCCATGCATGCAAATGCATGTCAATTTCAAAAGAGTCTCCCTAAAGGAGTGCTTACACAACGAAGCACATAACCTCATTCACAAGTCTTCCCAAAGAAAAATCTCAATGCTAGTGAGCATGTAAACATATGTTTTCTTTTTGTAAAAATATGCAATTAAGAATATAAATACATGTCCTCTTTTCCAAAGATTGTACTAAACAATCATATTCAATGTATTTTAATACTACAAGCTATCTTTCTACATACAAATATGTATATTATTTTTAAACAAAAGTTAATACATATGATGCATGTATATGCATGATCTTTTTCCAAAGGGAATCAACATCATAATCATGATAATATAAAATAATCACTTAGTTTGTTCATCTAAAGAATAAAACTGATTAGTTCCTTTAACCATGAATTTATTAAATAACTTAACTTTACCAACACCATGATAAAAAATCCATGGATTTATTAAATAACTAATATTTGCAAACACCATGGTAATCTACCCATGGATTTATGAATAATTAATCTCTATCAACACCATGGAAAAACTACCCATGGTTTTATGAAACTATCCATGGATTTATTAATTAATCTTTACCATTACCATGGTAAACTATCCATGGATTTATTAAATAATTACTATTTACAACATGGTTAATGTATAGAATATTAATGTGAGAAACTTCTCTTTTCTTCTTCACTACACATGAAAATATTTCAAGAGTCACTCTCTTTAATCTATTCAAGAAAAATAATTTGGACTTGCTATCACTTCATAATTTAAATGAGTACAAAATCTCTTTTAAAATAAGAGTATTCCTCTTCTATTTTCTTGCTTATGTAAATATTTTTATTAAAGAGTTACCCTCTTTAATCTAATCAAGAAAACCTCTTTTAAAAATAAAGTACCATAACCAACCCTTATTTGGGCATAAGAGCTAGATAGACCTTTAAATTAATAACAAATTTAACATGTAACCTTTGCAAACCCTTGCAAAGGAATTAACACAATGGGCTTATCTTCTACTCCCAAGATAAACACATTCTTTTCGAAAATAGTCAACAAGACTCTTTTTTCAATCAAACCCCAATAAACTAATGAAATACCATTTTCTTGGTTTATGTAACTTATTCAAGAAATATGAGAAAGATCATTAGTATTTTTCCTATTTTCTAATAATCTTTAGCGTAAAAACAATATGATTTATATAATCTTTTCTTATATATTTTTAACTCACAAAGAGAAAGTAAGCCAAATCACTTATCTTGGCAGTCGACTCTCATTCCAGTGGACTCTTATCAAAGAAAATAAATTAACACCATCTATATATAATCTTTTCTTATATCTTTTAACTCACAAGGAAAAATACTATATAATAGAGAAAGTAAGCCAAAATCACTTATATTGGTAGTCAACACTTACCTTTTGAATTTATATTTCACTTGCACTAATTATGCAAAATATTTAAAAAAAATACATGGCATGATTACTTATCTTTTTCCTTGAAGAATGACCACCGTAGCAAACTTCAGTCCTTGCTTGGAGAAATTTGATTGCTCCATTCTACATAAGGAAGCGACCTCTTTCTACATTGTCTGCATTCAACTTTTGAGAATCTTTCATATTTGCAACTCAACAAATTTCTCTTGCAGATGGTGGAGGTGGAACATCTTCACAATTTTTTATATAAAATCTTTGTCAACTTTGCATTGAATATATATAAAATCGGTGAAAATAGACATGTGAACTCAACTTCACTACTATGAGCCCCAAATTTAAATAAATAATCTATTCAACAAACCACATATATGTGACACCGAAGATTGTCTAAGGAATGCCATTCTGTCGCAGAGCGCAGGCCTGGAGTTGCAAAGTTTTGAAGTCTGCATGATGTCATCCTCTGTATAGCGTAGGACAGAAACTCATGTTCTCCATCGGTCTATTAGCGTGGGACTGAAAGCAGTTACTTCTTCTCTCAATCTTCTATCTTTCTCCACTCCATCGTCTCTCCATGGTGTCTCCAGCAATGCAGTAAATGTATTAACTAAAATATTATAATGCATGAGACATTAAAAAGAATCCACAACTGCTGACTGAGAACAAAATAACCATTGTGTAATGATGAAAATTTGATAGACTCTGCCATCACGGAGGATTATTAACAAAGATTCATATTAAGGTTCCACAGGGAGAACAACATTAGGGAGATTGGACGAAGAACCAGGTCAATAAGTCATTTCATATGATGATAATCTCAGGAAAGGCATCCACGAATATGATGAAAATATATAGAGAGAGGCATCCACGAAGAAAACTATTAACCTCCACCGATGCAGAATGATTTGGATGGTTATCAAGAATTGGTTATACATTAACCGAATCTTGATTTTCTTGGGTTTGAACAGTTATGTAAAAAATATTTACCAGGAGTACGTGTGTTACATAAATATAGGCCTATGGATGCAATTCAAATTGCCTACTGAAGTTTGAGAGAAAAGGCATAATGTAATCATTATTGTATACTAGTGAGTGTACAATGTTTACATGCAATAGGTGAGCTAATTTCTTCAAGAATTGTGTAAGGAAATAAGAGGAAGAAGAAGGCTTATTTTGACTAACTAATGGTCAGAGAAGAGACATGAGGAGATGAGAATTGCAGTGCATATTGAGTTCCAAGCATTGAAGTATTCATTGTAATAGATCATTGTTCTCATATGATATAATACAAACATAAGAGGGGTTTTCCCAGATGAGTTCCCCATAAATAAAATAAAATAAAATAAAATAAAAAATAAAAAATAAAAATAAAATAAAATAAAAAAATCAAATCATTGTGATTGAATGATTTCACGCGTTTCTATTTTTAGTTTTCCTTCTGCAAAATTTAGTAGAAGAAATTTGTGGCTATTGATTTCAATTGGATTTCATTAGCAACTGTAAATTTCAAGTTATTTCTACATGGTATTAGAGCTATTTAAAACTACATAGAAACCATGTTCTCAAACATCTATCAAAGAAATTTCGAATAACATATTTGTGGTGCAAGTATTTCTTTAGTGCAGGAACAATGTCTCTCAATGGATTAAGACTTGGGTATGCATTAGAGGGAACTTTAAATTTCTATGCTTGGAAAGACAAAATGGAATTTGTGTTGGATGAAAATGGAGTATTAAATTACACACAAACTGATATTCCAAAACTAGTAGCATCATATACACAACTTCTAGCTCAATCGAAGAAAGATATAGGTAAATCTAGGAGGATTGTCCTAGGGGGAGTCAGAGACCACTTGGTTTCGAACTTTATGGAAAGGAGACTGCTTATGCAATGTGGAAAACCCTCACAAAGTTATTTTAAGACAACAATGATGCAGAGAAGTTGGCATTGAAAGATAAGCTCAAGAAAATTCAAATGAATAAAATTGAAACTATTGTTCAATACCTATCCATATTCACTCAGGTGAGAGATGGACATGGAGGAGTTGTAGATACTGTGCCACCATATGAACTTGTGAGCTTAGAAATCTTTCATCTTCTAAAGTCCTGGCATAACTCAAATTGGGAGATACTTTGGTCTATCTTGGTGCAAGATGAGATTAGAAGAAACACTAGAGATGGAGTCACATCCATAACTGTTGAGGAAGAAAACATTGATTTAGCTAGAAAAGGAAAGAAAGCCAAAAGATAGAAGACCCAAGGCAAGGCCTAATCCACACAGAACCATGGCAAGAATAAATACCTCAGTAAAATAAAAATATTTCACTACCATGAGTATGGACACTATGCAACCAAGTGTCCACATAAGAAATCCAATAATAATCCTACAATAGGAGTAGAAGGAGATGCTCTCACATCACAATTTGAGTTGGATTTAACACTCATTGCTTAGATGAGAAGTATTTTATGAGGTAGTGTATGGTACTTATATTTTGGTGCTTTATTTCACATGACAAGAAATAAGGAGTTCTTCAGTAGCTTAGAGGAGAAGGACCTACAATTACACATAGAGTTTGGAGATGATGGAAGGTATAGTACCAAAGGGATTGACACTCTTGCCTTTAAGAGGGAGTTAGGCTCCCATATTCACCTAAAGAATGTAATTTATGTGCCTAGTTTGAAGAAAAATATAGTTTATGTACTTGTACTTGAAGACAGAGGATATGATGTTTTATTAAATAAAGGGAAGGATTATCTCAATCATATTCTTATTGGAAAAGTAAAACAAATTGGTGATAGAGATAAAAAACATCTACAAGCTAGATGGGGATGCATGTGCTGCATTGAGTAGCAAGGTAGAGAATTTTCAGGGTTGATAAGTTGGAGAGCACTGGAATAGTCGCATGGGACACCTACATCATGGAGCTTTGAAAATAAAGTAGCATACCACCACTAGACTTCAAAAATGCACTTAAACCTTATTAGCATGATGTTTTCAAGGGATGTACTCTTGGAAAATATGTTAAATCCTCCTTCCAGGGTTGAGATAGAAGAGTTGGATCCATATTTGAGTGAGTTCACTTAGATGTGTCTAGACAATTTTCCGCATATTCTCAACTAAAAATCACAAGTATTATATGATCTTCATAGATTATTTTTCCGGAAAATGTTGGATATATTTCCTGAATAATAAAGATGAAGTTTATTTAAATTTTTTTCAATTTAAAGCCTTATTTGAAATGAGACTGGAAAAAAATTAAATCCCTAAGAAGTGATAATGATAGAGAGAATGTGTCTAATGGAAATTTCAAAGAATTATGTGCCAAGGAGGGTATTGGAATGGAGTTGAATGCACCCTACAACCCATATAAAAGTGGGTTTGTAGAGAGGAAAAATATAAGCATTGTAGGATTTGTTAGAGAAATGTTGCATGACCAAGGATTTCCACTATCCCTGTGGGCATAAGCTTGAAATACAATTGTTTACTTGTTGAACATGAGCTCTCACAACATTCTTAGAATGGTTACACCTAAAGAGGCTTTCACTAGGAGGAGGCCAGATGTATCCCACTTTCGCATTTTTGGATCCATAGCCTATTTTCATGTCTCCAAAGGTAGCAAGAAAAATTTGGATTCCACTACAAAGAGGGGGATATTTGTGGGATATTATGAGACACCTCATATTTACCAGGTGTACATACACTCACTCGGGATGATTATTATGAGGAGGGATGTGAGACTTGATGAGGAGAAATCCATGAGGATATCTCTAAAGTGAGAGATGAGCATACCCCCAGACGAGGACCGTCTAGCACCAAAGGAGGAGCCTTAGTCATATCCACAGAGTGAGATCTTGGTCAAAGGAAATAGGACATTCCAAGAGGATGATTTGGAGCAGTTGCATGTGGAGGAGAGGAGAGTAGGCTGAGTGGAGGCACCCACTCACATAGATCCTTCTAGAGAAAGGAGGAAGAGGACTGAGATGGTTGACAGGTTGGTGCAAGAAGCCTAGGATTAGGTTGGAGCTCCTAGATCCTTGCACAAACATAGGATATCACCAAAAAAATATACATGATACATGGAACTCATGACAGACTTTATATATTGTAAGACATATTTTTTTTAATATTTTTTTTCCCAGCAGATGTGGGTAGATTCCATCATGGAGGAGTATAACTCCATCATAAAGAACAATGTTTGGGAGCCCGTTCCCATACCTGAGAACAAGTCATTTATTTTTTATAGGTGTTTGTATAAGGTGAAACATGCAGTTGATGGTAGTGTTTATAATTACAAGGAAAAAATTGTGGCCAAAGGATTCTCATGGGTGGAGGGGATTTATTATGAGGAGTCATTTTACCCTGTTGCAAGATACTCATCTATCAGGACCATACTTGAATTTCCAACACAGTTGGGGTGGAGGATCCACCAAATAGATTTTAAAACTTCCTTCCTCAATGTAGTGGTTTAGGAATATATTTACATTGAGTTGTCTAAGTGTTTTAGACATTTAGCAGGTAGACACATGTTTGTAGGCTTAAGAGATCCCTCTATAGTATCAAGCAGGCACCTCGTGCTTGGTACACTCACATAGATTCTTATCTTAGTGGATATGGCTTCAACAAGAGTGATGTAGACTCCAATCTCTACTACATTATGGTATATGGAAGTTTGTTCATCTTAGTTCTCTATGTGGATGATTTGATACTCACAGAAGATGACAAGTTCATCCATTCTTGCAAGGAGGACCTTGTAGGAAAGTTCAAGATGAAGGATATGGGTTTGTTGCACTACTTCCTTTGCTTGGAGCTATGGCAGGTGGATGGAGATATATTTGCTGGACATGGGAAGTACACGTCTAAAATCCTTCATAGATTCCACATGCAGGATTGCAAAACCATGGATACTACTCTAGGTACTAACTAGAGGAAAGAGGATGCTTCTAGAATGGAGGTAGTAGGTGGAAATATCTACGAACAGTTGGTGGGGTCCTTAATGTACTTGGTGAATAAAAGGGTCAAAATTTGTTTTGCAGTGAACCAATTTAGTTAGTTCATGGTGAGCCTTCCAAGCTTCACTAGAAAGCAGCAAAACATATTCTAAGATACCTCAGAAGCACAACAAACTTTGGTTTACGTTACAGGTATACTAACGGAGTTAATCTCCAAGCATTCAAAAATGCAGATTGGGCAGGGATTCCCTCATATAGGAAGAGCACATCAAGAGAAATCTTCAGTGTTGAGTTAGCAACAATTTCTTGGTACAGCAGGAAACACAAATATATCACACTTAGCTAAGAAATGGCTGATTATATGGTTTCTAGTCAAGCAACATGCGAGGATATTTGGATGAGGAAGATCTTGGTTGGTCTCTTAAATCGAGGGATGGATCCTACAATGATCCACTGCGACAATTAGAGTTTTCAGGAATTTAGCAGGAGTGATATGGAAAAATCACTCAATTAAGTTATTCAATTCGAGCTTGTGGGCTAGAAGTAGAGTTGTGTGCAAGTTGGTGGCTAAGA
Organism: Pinus albicaulis; assembly: GCA_034641835.2. NCBI lineage: Eukaryota > Viridiplantae > Streptophyta > Pinopsida > Pinales > Pinaceae > Pinus > Pinus albicaulis. The sequence continues at coordinate 87,813 of JAXQQM020072652.1, forward strand.
TCTAGCTATCTAGAGGTGTTATTTTTAGTTAAATTCAACTATATGAGCTCTAGTCTAGAATAAAGTCAATATGAGTTCAATTGAGTAGTTTTAAATGTTGTAAACTCAACTAACTCTCAGCTAACTATTAAATTAACTAAATATATCACTAGCCATGCATGAAATTTGAATTTCCTAGTGAAGTTGGACAGATGAGGCATAATGTAATCATTATTGTATACTAGTAAGTGTGCAGTGTTTGCATGTCGTAGGTGAGCTAATTTCCTCAAGAATTGTGCAAGAAAATATGAGCTTCCCTAATATTTAGGAGCAAGAATTGCACAAGGAAATAGGAGGAAGCAGGAGGTCCTTTTTTGCTAAGTATTGGCTAGAGCACAGTCAAGAGGAGATCATAATTGTAGTGCATATTCAGCTTCAAGCATTGAATTAGTCATTGTAATTCATCATTGTGCTCATTTGATATAATACAAACAAAGGAAGATTTTTTCCCAGTTGGGTTCCCCAGAAAAAATCGTATTCATTGTGATTGAACGATTGCATATGTTTCTATTGTTAATGTTCCTTCCATAGAATTTAGTAGAAGAAATTGGTGTCTATTAATTTCGGTTTGATTTCTTTAGTAGTTGCAATTTTGAGTTATTTCTACACCAAAAGCCATAACTCATTTCCAAATAATTTTTTTTTTATAAATATTTTATTTCAATTTTATTTTATAACATTTTTTAAAGTAAAATGTAATACTTACAATAAAAATGCAATAACAAGGTTCCTAACCACTGATATTCACCCAATTTTACCATGGATATTATTAAATTTTAAATAGCCTTTGTTACTATACCAAGAGGCAATATCATGGCTTATCAATACCACTTTCCCAAAAACCATAACCCATTTCAAAATCAAAATATTTTGTTTAATTTTGATTTATAACATATTTTTGTGTCAAGAGGTGCTCTCGAGTATGGTAGAGATGTTGTAATGTCCTAACTTTGTCAAATTACATAATAGCCTAGATCCATCTTAACTCCGGATCTCCAGATCCTAATATATTTCCATCTCAAGATATTTGATCCCTCTCGACGCTTGGTAGATCCAGAGTTAAGATGTATCTAGGATGCTTTAATTCACTCCTGTAAATAGGATATATTCCACATGAATAACATGGGTTCTCATCAACCTGGAGCTCAAAAACCATCCGTAACTTGGCCAAGTCAAGTTTACCTTAACTATTCTACAAAAATTAATAAAAAAGGATAACGTAGAATTTTTATTTTAACATAGGGTTATTTTTATTTTATTTTGATGAAGTGAAAATGTTTACATTACATTACATTGATCTTTTTATTTAGTTTAATTTTTTTTTATGTATTTTGACCAAGTCAAAATGTATACAGGACAGCACAAGACATGAAATTACAATATCTCTTGCATATTAGGCTGGAGAGTGCCTCTCGATGCAAAAAAAATAATTAAAAAATTAAAAAAATAAATAAAATAAAACAATAATTAAAATATTGAGGTAAAATAGTGAATTTACTTTTGGTGGTTTCTTGGCACAACCCATGGTTTTTCCCATGGTATAGACACACACACACATATATATACCAACCCAGATCCATTTTAACTATGGATCTATTAAGCGTAAAGTGGGATTAAATCTATTGAGGTGCAATCTTCTTTTATAGTGAAAGGAGAGTTGATCCCTCTCAACGCTTGGTAGATCCAGAGTTAAGATGGATCTAGGCTAGTTTATAATTGGTTCATGACTATTTTTATGAGGTTTTATATTGAATTGTGAGATATAAAAATTATATTAAAAATATTAAAATAAAATAAATAAAATAAAAATTTATTCACCAAATGTCATAATAATTTAGGATTCGTTATAATACCATCGGTCAATACCATGGCTTATCAATTTACCACATTCCCAAAAACCATAAATCATTTCAAAATCAAAATATTTTATAAATATTTTATTTTAATTTAATTTTATAACATTTTTTTAACTTGTTCTACTGTTTCTAAATTTACCTTAGTGTGGTGAGTTGATCCAGGGGATACGAAAAATGTTCAAAAATAAAAGTTCTTAAAATCTCCAAAAACAAGTGTCAAGTCGTAGATCTCGTCATTCTGATTCCATTGATTCTTGAATCACCTCAATCTGACATCGTATGAGGAAGTTATGATGTTATGAAGTTTTGACCAAACAGTAAAAAATTCAACTTCCAGGGTTGATTATGTAGGGCACAATTGTTGACGTGGTAGTTTGTACACTAACATGGAAGGGATAACTGGGTGTAAAGATAGGCAAGTGGATGAATCACAAGAGGGCATGTGGTATTCATTGGTTGGATGTATGGTTTTTGAGGTGGTCCAATCATATGCCACCACATGGGCTAATCAAAGGGAACCACGTGGCCCTATGAGAGGCTGCCATGTGGCCTTGAATCTCCTGCAAAAATTTATTAGGACTGAACAAGAATTTGGCAGATTCAAATAGTCGAACTCCAACCAACGAAACAAATGCTTTATCGTTACACCAAAGGTGTGACTTATTAATACACTATCGGTGTGTTTTATTTAATAAGTACGAGTCTGATGGTTGGGGAAATGATTGAGCCGGTGGGTGCTCCCGACCGGACCAACCATTGATTATTTGTGTTACATGTGACTAGGTGTATAGGGCTAGGGTTGGGCATGTGGCACCACAACCCATGCCCATGGCCCATGGCCATATGAACTCACAGAACTGCCAATGGAGGAGTAGCAAGGGTCGGGCGCATGGCGTTATTGCTTTCACCCCTAGCCATATGGTTATTAAATGTGATCATGACGAATACGATGGGCAGGCCAGTGACCCATTTATTTAAAACTATATTATATTTAAAACAAAGAATGCAACGAATGGAAGGAAGGGAGGATCGAACCCCTGACTTGAAAAATACCAACCTAAGTGGCCGAAAAATTGGTCTGGAGAAATTTTGTTGAAGAATTTGTAGGGCAGGGATCTTTTGTTCAATAGTTTGCTGATAATGGAAAAAGGGGAATATTTTCAATTTCTAACCTTTTTGAGAGCAACAAGAGCCTATATAGGGGTTTTTGAGCATTTTGGACAACATGGGAGTGATATGTTTGCAAGTTGAGGCTTCTATTTTGAAGTAATGATAATTTTACGATCTTAATAAAGTGGTCACCATTAGAAGTTGGACACAGAGACATATCCCAAGATGGTTGAAATCCGTTATCAACTTGTGTTTCTCTTATGCTATGCTTTTATCCTCTTTACTCTATAATTTTCTGCACATTAACTTAAGTTTGTGTTTTTTCACAATCTCTATCCATTGCACAAATATACATAAAACAGCTTCAAAATTTCTCAATAAAACCTTCACTTTTGTTTTTGGATCAAATTTCGTATCAGAGTTAGGTTTTTGGGAAGGTTTGAAAATAATTTAATGGGAAAGCCTGAAGCTGAAAACCCCAACTATCTGTATATAATATATGTCATAGAGATCATGTAAAAATACTCATACAAAGTTGAACATATCAAGCTCTCAGTAAAATACAATCGCTACACACTAATCAGGCTTGATCTTGCAAATCCATGCACCGACCTTTGCCACCTACTAGCCTGCCTCTACTGCGCAATCCCTGCTGAAGAATGGCTCTGAATGAACTTGAATGCACCTGGCTTGCACCGTGAGATCCTCATTGGCATCTCCACTGAGTGCTGGATGCAATCAATGCATCACTATAGTCACAACTGATAGTCACACTTGCTCTTTCACCTACCTCTCCATTGGTCTCCACTGAAACTGCCATGCACTGTAGTTAACTGATGTATTCTTCAGTTGATTAATGAGTTATTATTTAGTGAATTAATTAACTACTTAATTCACACCACTCTCACTAGTGTATTTATCAGTTAGACTAGATACAACTAGCTCAACTAAGTCTAACTGAGTTAAACTGAATACAACTCCACCAACTACTTCTATAACTCCACTAAACTCTGTCACATGAGTTCTAACTGAATTCCTCATGCATTAGCTCCAATAAACCATCAGGAATAATCTAATTCCTTCTGTAAATTGTTGTGCCACATCTGTGCACTTAATTGAAGTGCTCCAAGAGAATAAGATAATGTTTAGAGTCCAAATATTATTAAGAGCTAATAATATTCGACATATATATTTTTAGACTGGCAATCTAAAAATAGATTCTGCCCAATATGTCTAAAAATGGAAGTCCATCTATTTTTTCAAATTGACCAACCATCCACAAATAGAATCCTGCAACTCATAGAATATGATTGACATGTCTAAAAATAGACATAGTCTAAAAATAGACTTTGCGCCAAAAATAGCCTGCGGGCCCACTTAGTGAAGGCAAATCTTTTCACTAAGCTCATCATCTTGTTGAATCTCAACACTCCCTCTCAACAAGATAGGGATTATCTTCCACCTCGATCCTGTCTCTATGGTATTCAAATTTTCTCCTGGTGAGCACCTTCGTCAGAATATCAACATCTTGATCCTCCGTAGGAATGTAAGATAGTAACATGATATTTTGCTGCACACAATCTCTGATATGATGGTATCGGATGTCAATATGTCTAGATCTATCATGAAATACTGGATTAACCAAGAGTTTAATGCAACTCTGATTATCAAAATATATCACAGTAGGATCTAAGTGTGGGCGGGATACTTGAAGCCAAGATACCCTCATCCATATAGCCTGCGCCACGGCAAGGTGTTGCACCATGTGCTAAGCCTCACTTCGAATTACGGGCGCGGATCTCGCTTCCTGCGCGCAAGAAACTGCGGCAGAACCAGCCATATGTCACTCCGGATATGTCTTTAATCGCGTTGGGCTCACGTCTCAATACGCATTCATGAAGCCTCGGGTAATGCTCATTGGGTGTACGCCACAATCCATATCACGATGTTCCTTGGGATATCTTGGGACATCCTTACACCATAACCCAAAGCTTGGCGAGGCTTAATCCTCTTCGCTGGTTGTGACATAGCATGTGTTCGGTAGGTGTATTCGACCAAATAAGCGAGCGAACGGACTATTGTCGATAAACGGTGGCACCTGCCTACTGTGGTGTAGCATCCTCTTTCCTCCAACCACCAGGAAGAGGAGTGTCGATAGGCTTGCAGCCTTGCATGTTGAACTTCTCCAGTATCTCCCGGGCATACTTTCCTTGAGACACAAAGAGTCCACCCTTCCACTGCCAAATTTCCAAACCCAGGAAATAATGAAGGAGGCCTAAGTCCTTCATCTCAAACTCCTTTGCAAGATCTGCCTTGCATGAGTGTATCAACAATTCATCACCCGTTAGTATCAAATCATCTACATAAAGTACAATGATCAGCAACTTACCCTCCACCACAATCTGGTATAGGTTTGGATCTGCCTCACTCTTGGTGAATCCAAGACAGGTGAAATAACTATCTATCTGTGTGTACCAAGCACGAGGTACTTGTTTCAGCCCATACAACGCTCTTTTGAGCCTGCACACATGCGACTCACTGCTGAATATTTTGAATCCTTTAGGATACTCTATGTACACCTCCTCCTCAATGTCTCCGTTGAGGAATGTAGTCTTCACATCCATCTGATGAATGTGCCAACCCATCTGCGCTGAGAGAGCAAGGATGGTCCGTATGGAAGAATACCTTGTGACAGGTGCAAAGGTTTCTTCATAGTCTATCCCCTCGATCTGTGAGAAGACCTGGGCAAAAAATATTGCCTTGTACTTCTCGACGCTCCCGTTAGTAGCTTGCTTCACTTTGTAGATCCATCTCGAACCTACCACTGAATTCCCTTCTAGCCTTGGGACAATCACCCATGCACTTTTTCTGACGATCGAATCATACTCTTCCACCATGGCATCTACCCATGCGAGATCCTCCATAGCTTCCTCGAAAGAGGATGGATCCGTCATGATAAACTTGCTCATCAGAGCCATGTATCCAGTAAATCGGTCAGGTGACTGTCTTTGTCTGCGCTATGATGTAGGTGCTCCTACATTTTGCGCTGCATCAAGATTCAGTGGCTCAGCTTCTGTAGTGTGCTTTTGCCCTCTGATGTTTGGCACTGCATGAGTGGTTTCTTCCACTCCATGAACCACCTCTTGTGGCTAATCCACATCTTGAGGCTCTTCTTTAGGAACAAGTAGCTCCTCATCTACATGCAAGTGTAGCTCCCTCTCAAGCGACAAATTCATGGCTTTCTCCTCATGAAATTTGATATCCCGTCACACAACAGTCTTCTGACTGTTTGGAAAATACACACGATAGTTGTGGGGTGTTTCTGTGTACCCCAAAAATATCCCAACCTCTGTGGTCGGCTCCAGCTTCTTCCTGGCATCCCTCGTCACATGAATGTAAATAGGTGAGACAAAAATCTTCAAATGAGAAATATCAGGCTTCTTACCAGAAAATGCCTCTTCAGGTGTACGCATGCCAAGTACTCTATGAGGACAACAGTTTTGCACATAAACCGCAATGTTGCATGCTTTAGCCCACAAGTGTATGGGAAGGACCTGATCATGCAACATCACTCGTGCAGCACCCACGATCATTTTGTTCTTTATCTTTGTGACCCCATTCTGCTGTGGGTTATGAGGTGCTATGAGTTCTCTTCAAATTCCTGCTGTGCTGCAAAAGCCTTTGAATTCGGAAGAGATGAATTCACCACCATTATCACTCCTTAGAGCTTTCGCCTGCTTCCCCGACTCTTTCTCAACCAGCGCCTTGAACTCACAAAAATTTCAGTATTTCTTGCTCTTCTTCTACATGAAGAAGATCCAACACTTATGAGAAAAGTCATCAACAAATATCACATAATACATGTGCTTTGCTATTGAAGCTACTGAGAAAGGTCCACACACGTTTGTGTGAATTTTCTCAAGGATCGTTGTGGCATGACTATCCTTCTCATGAAAAGTGGTCTTCACAAATTTTCCCAAAGTACATCCCTTGCACTGATCTGACTACGCAAGTGTACCCTTGGGAAGCCCGGTAGAAATCTGCTGCAAAATTTTCAAAGTGCCATGGTGAAGATGGCCCAATCTCCTGTGCCACAATTCGCCCTCATCCCAACTCACCACTGATTCTGCTTTGTTTGCCATTTTTGTGCAACCATCTACCTGCAATTGATAAAGGTTCTTAACTTGAACCCCTATCCTCCTAGTTTCACCAGTTGTCTTACTACGCAGGAAAG